>PVLA01012919.1:0-40659 GCA_004027455.1 Hydrochoerus hydrochaeris | reverse complement strand
TTCACTTCTCTCACATTACTCACAGAAGGCAAAACCCCACAACCAGTCCTCACAAAGGGGTTATCTAGAGGGCCTCCAGCAACCCCCCTGGAGTCTCCACCCTCGACTCCATATTGAGCATTACATAAAAACATACACATGTGAACTACACAAATTACAATTATCAGTACAAAACATTTCAAGATCCCCGCGCCCAATTGCCACATGCGGTGTCCTTTTCCTGGAGAAGCGATTGTCACAAGGCGTGGATGGACTAGGACGCGGCATGGACAGAAAAGGGCGCCACATATGACTATCTAATTTTTTCAAACTATGCCAGTTCTTTCAGCTGTGTAAAGCATAGATAGAAGCCGATCCTTGGGGAAGCCTCGAAACCTTAAATGCAATAGACGAATAGGCATGTTATACATTCACCTCATTCTCCACTAGAACTACAGGGCGATGTTGAGCCCTCTCAGAGCTGAACTGTGTTGGACTGGGAATGGGACTAATAAAGTGATCTTACCCATTTCAGAAAGGTTAATCTCATTTTTTGGTTCCTGGAGTTCTACACTTTTTCAGTCTCATAAAGGTATCATATTTCCTATATAATTGTTAAATATGTGTTTCTGTGGGAGAAAGGCTGGAACTTCATCTTTGATAAACTCAAAAACTTACATTTTTTTAAATAATGAAATATAGAAAGATATAGACCATTTATTGTGAGATACTGGAAAGGAACCAACTAGAATAATGTTCTAGGGAAAGCAGGAAACAGAAAATAACAATGACTATTTGTAATATGGTGGAATAGAAAATAGTACTGAGAGAAAACCATCAAGACCATTGTCTAGTTGTTTGCCCAGGAGATCAGGGTTATGGCACATCATCCTGCTGGGGGTCACAGAAAGCCCCTTCTCTCACTCCCACAGAGATTAGTTTGGCTGACGGCTGAAAACACTGTTGGAGGATCCCGATTATGTATTTAGTCTGCCTGCTTCTGATGAATCATCACTACAGAGGCCTAAAAGACAGTGTTTCTGGGTTGGGTAGTCAAAAGTCACACAGAGGTTAACTGTATTTGCTTGGTAATGATGCTGCCAAAGAAGCTGGCCCTGACAATCTCTAGGGACAGAGCACAGGAACAGGGAGCCCTTGGTTTCCTATGTTGTCTTTCTGGGCATGGATTCAGGCTTTGATCCTAGGGAGTCCTATTCACCCCACATTCTATGCCACCCCAGCAAGATTCCTCCATCATGTTCATGACTGTGTCCCTGGGTAGAGGCAAAGACTGGCAGAGAGCAAATGAGAATATAATGCAATCATAATCCTTTAATAAATCTAATAAAAAGAGATTGTGACACATATAAAGGTGATTTTGATTTCCATGTGTGCATTTTGTATTCAGTTCTATGCTAATAAAATTGACAATCTCAATGACAAGGAAGAAATTGAAAGTCTATAAGAAAAGTTTTAAGTTACTATGAAATAACTTTCCCAAAAGACTATAGAATCAGATGGTGAATGCCTAGATTTATATTATGGATAAATTATTTCAATCTTTTGAGAAGTCAATAACTTCCACACAACATAAACTATTCTGCAAGATAACAGAAGATGAAAGGCTTCCTGGTATACTACATAAAGAGTTATCTAGGGTATAAGAGTCTTAGAATTTCCTAGACAGGTGACTTTATATGACCTCCTCAAGACCCAGTACTTTCATATATAAAAGGATATAAAGTATATACTTAATAAAATTACTATGAAATTTAAATAGGCTAATATATGTAAACTTTAGTGTAGCAGATTCCCAGGGACACATTACACACTTTGCAAGGTTTTTTATTTTTTTTTTAGAGCTTAAATAAAATTCTGTTATAACTTAAGTGAGCTACTTACTAATTTAATAGAAAGTGATGTAAAAATCTAAATAAATATAATAAATTCAGTACACTAAGACAATCAGGAATAAATGCAAAGATGATTCAGTTTTAGGACATGTGCCAGTACAATGAGTTCAGCTACATCAATACACTAAATAAGATCTATGACATTTAAATATCCTATTCCTGATATCCCTTTATTAGTAAGAGAGGAAAGTAAAGTAATTCCTTAATCTTCTCAAAGAAAAAAAAATGGGGCTGGACAATAGTTAAAGGAATAAAAACAGATTTTTGCCCCAAGGTTATTATGGTACTGTAAAAGAAACCTCAGGATAGAACTGGGTTCAGTATCACACACAACACTGGCAAGTGGGAATTTATAGCCAATAAGGCATGGAGCAATAAAAGAAAAATTACTAAAAGAAAACATTGGGGAAAAGGGGGAGTTCTGGTTAAGTCAACTGTCAGTTACTTTTTACTCCTTGCTGGGACAAAATACTTGACACCCAAAATGAAGGCAGGAAAGGTTTATTTCTAACAGTTGTTGGAGGTTTTCTGCCCATACTCAGATGGCTCCAAGGCAGGGTGGCAGGGCGGGGCTGCAGTTCAGGGCAGCTGCAAACAGAAAGCGGAAGCAGGGGAGGGGCGAACCATCTTCTTCCTGCCATTACATCATATCCTGGCTCCACCCCTAGGCGGGTGTAGCACTCACACCACCAATCTGAGCACCAGACAAAGAACCAATCACAAATGCATACCTGCCTGATGTTTGGGGGCCACTGACACAAACCATGACACCAACCTAACAGGCATCTCAGTAAAGGCAGGCTGGGGTGACCAGGCAGTACCCTGGGGATGGTGGGTGGGGAATGAGATGTGGAGGGCGACCAGAAACCGAGCGTGGGGGCTGCTGGTTAAACTGACTTGGCAAAATTCTTGCTAAAATTGGACAATGCAGAGATACACACAAAATTAAAAAAAAAATCAAGACATACTTGAAAGAGTTCAGAAATATCTGAGTAAAATTTAATGTAGAAGTAAATCTTTGTTGATATATGAAGCCAGAAACATCATAATGAGACATTAGAAACACCGCCACTGAAATCACAAGCAACACACAGATGCCTGCTACTTCCAGTCTTATGAAGGATTGCCATGCACCAAACTTACCTAAAAACCTATTCATATAAAAGTGGCCTCATGTCAGTTTTAGCCAAAAAAGAATGCTGCCAACAGAAATCCCGAGGCCCAAGTTAGGAAAGTGGGGTACAGATGGACCTTATTCATCTTCTTCTCAAAGAGAACTTTTTGCTGAGGAGTCATTGTGAGGTCACCAGGCATCAAGCCACCACCCAAAAGTTACAGAGCAAAGTAGAGCCTGGTTCCAAGAACATCACAAAACCGCAGCACAGACCTGGACAGCGCACTTCTAGAGTGCGAGTCATTTACCTTCGGTGATCATCACCCCTTTGTTAACACCAGTAATTCTGTGTGTGGGTCTCATAGGTGCAACAGCACCTGGAAACTACTTAGAAGTCCAGATTCTTTGGCACTCACCCTTAGACCTACTGAATCAAAACTCTGGAGGAGACAGCCAGCACCATGGTCTTTAACGAGCCCACTAAGAGATTCTTACACCATTTGAAGGGGATAGAACTTACACCATTTAAAGGTCTTAAGCGACTCTCTTTCAGGTCTCTTAAAAGTCATGTAGAAGTTTTCGTAAAATATATATTCTACTGAAGAGCGGATATGACTGGAAAAGAAATTTCAACTCTTTCAGAAAAAAATGTAACTCAGATTTTCCCTTTGTGCACAAGATTCCAATTGAAATGGACTCAAGATATGGTGTGTGGGGGTGGTGCTTTGAAGGACGTTTTTGTGGCAAGTGTTTTTGCCCCTGAGCTGTGGAAAGATAATATAAGCACAAGACAAAGTGGAATTACCCCAGCAAAACACAACCGTAGTCAGGCGTGGTGGTGCAATTCTGTAATATCAGTAATTGGGAGGCTGAGACAGGAGGATGATGGTTCAGAGCCTGGGCTACATGGAGAGCTTCTCCCTGGGGGTTAGGGGGAAGAAACAAGTGGCTTCTTCAAACCTCCTGAGGCCTAGGGCATGTAATGTTCCCTATTCTCCTCAGCCTAGATGAATGGGCAGAGTATTTAGATATGAGCACCAGGAGGTCAAGTCCAACTTCATTTCCTTAGGCAAGGGAGGAAAAGATCTGGGCCAAGAAAGGGATGAAACAAGCCTGAACATGTCTATTATCTCAGTGTGTCGCTCAACCCTCCCCCAGAGTTCCTTGCTAAAAAAAGACCCTAACACACCGATGTGCAGGGCCATGGTGATTTGAAGCAAAGAGGCCTCTCTGTCTCCTTTTAGCCAGCTTTGAATAAATCTGGTTTTCTTTTGACAAAAATAAACTGCCTCCTTTGATTTGTTCAGCAGTGAGCAAATGAGCCTAAGTGCACAAACCTACATGGCCCGTAACAGAATGGAAAAAGTCACAAATTAAAATGTCAGTACATTTAAAAGTTTTGAAATGAAATGAAATGAAGAACAAATAAAACATTCAAATTTAAAAAGCAGTGACACATTTAAACATTTTTCTGGAAAATACGACAAAGAATTGACATTTTCCCCATATGAACCATAGCATAAAAAAATAAGTTTCAATAACAAATGGAAGAGTTGAGGATTTAGCTCAATGGTATAGGTGCCCGCCTGGCAAGTGTGAGGTCGTGAGTTTGATGCCTGGTACTGCAAAAAAAAAAAAAAAAAAAGAAAAAAAGAAAGAAAGAAAAGAAAAAAATGGAAATGCTGGGTCAGGAGTTTAGCTCAGTGGCACAAGTGCCCGCCTGGCAGGTGTGAGGTCATGTCCAATCCCCAGTACAAAAAAAAAAAAAAAGGAAATGCTTATAATATATCAAATAAAAGCAAGTTACATATACATATTTAGAGAAAGCTTGATAGATAAAACAGCCTTTATGTATGTGAACATACACATACATGTGTCACACATAAAACACAGGCACACATAAAAAAATACACATGTACACATAAATATACCATATTCAAAAGTAACTTCCAATACAAAGAGTAGTTATTTCTGAATTATGGCATTTGACTAAATCTTATTTTTCTTTAAGTTTTTATGACCGCCAACTTTCTATGATATATATAGATCACTTTCAACATCAGAGGAAATTGCACAAAATATGATTATAATGAAAGAAAAAAATAAAATTTTCTCCCTCAACTCTCACATTCACACATAATACTTCTAATATAGATAGTAAAAATGGGTCTATGGGATTACTCCCCTCTACTCACTTGAACCTGGGCTGCACCCCAGGGGACCCTACCAACACATCTGTGTCCTAAAGGCTACCTCCAGGAGACAGAGAAAACAAACAAAGAAAAAACAAAAAAAACCTTTGGGGTGTATAGCAAGGCAGCGCCTTACAGCCGGCACTTATGGCAGAGAATGCTACTTACCTCGTGGTGGCCAGCAAGAAAAGACAGAGAAGAAGGAGCCAGAGTTTCAGTGTTCTCTTGAAAGGCACGCTCCAAAGACCCAACCTACTTCCACTACACCCCACCTCCCAGCAGCTTCAAGATGAGGGTCAAACTTTAAATGCATGGACCTTTTGGGGACAGTCCAAATCCCAGCTATAGCACCACTTCACGTTGTTCTCAGACTATGAAAATAGAGGGAAAAAAGATACTAAAAAGTAAAATAAAGTTTGGGAAACTTTCAAGGAGACAAACTGCTTTAAAACGAAAAACAAAATGGTGTTAGAGCTCATTATAGATTAGCCATCAACTATTCATTCAGCCTATGTAAATAAACCAAGCTTCTTTTTTTTGTACCTCATTGAGTATTTCTGGGACTCAATCTAAAGGCACAGAAATAATGAGGAGAAAGACAAAAGAATAGAAAGACCCTTAGAGCAGCTAATAGGTCGTGGGTTGGGGGGCAGCTCGAACCAGGGGATAGGCCCCCCAGGAGCAACACTGCCCCGACTGCTCCGAGTCTAAAATGGCACCAACTGATTATTTTTGGGCACTCAATCTGAGGTGGCAAAGAGACAATGAGAGATAAGAAGGACACAAAGGAGGAGGCTTTTAATGTGGGCATGGGAGAGCTTCATGGGGCAGGGGGTACAGAGGCTCTCAAAGGAGAACAAAGAGTACTCAAGATCAAACTCATGACCTCACACTTGCCAGGCAAGTGCTTGTGCACCTAAGCTAAATCCCCAGCCCAATCAAGTCTTTTTTTGTGAAGATATCAAGAAAATACCTAAGCTTAAGGAGGTATGAATACAAAAAAAAACCTGTAAATCTTGAATATTGTACAATCTCTTTATAGATGAACAATGTGTTAAGAAAGATGATTTATCATGTCGACTGCGAAACCTCTACAACTTTATGGTCTGTGGAGTCTTAATTAACTTTATATCTTCAAATATAGATCAGTTCTTTTGATACCAACAAAAGAAACAAGCTATGGGATATATAAAAGTAATGTTTTTTGGTCTTTCTAACAGAAAAACTATTTCTTCTGGCCTTAAAATAAGTGTATCACTGGTTTTCTTATAAGAGTTACCAAAAAAATAAGTAAACAGAAAACCCATTTCTCTTTCTAACATTGCCTGGAGCAATAACACAAGTCAAAATATCCGTGTATGTGGTGTGTGTGTGTGTGTTTCTGTGTAATGTATATATTACATTGCTCTTTTTCACAGAATATTTTTCAATTCTCTCTTTCAAATGTTTAACTCTGTTAAGTATTAATACGATCCGAGAACTAGATCTAACTGATAGTTTAAACATAAGGGATGGCTCATAATGATATTGCTTCACCTAATTAGATATTAAAGAACATTGTTCTAGTTGAGTCAAAAAGTCGTGTCATAAAAGTTTTAAAATGAACTCCTGCACCATATTGCCTTTACACTTTTTGGCTAAGATGTACTCACACAGAGCTTGAGTAAATAGCAAGATTTCTTTAAAAAATGTTTTAAAGATTATATATGACTTCAACCAATGTTTGAATAAAAGACGTGCTTCACAAACTTCTGTAGCCATCCTGTACAAAAGTCTAGCACACAGCACTTGCCCTGCCAACCCCAGGTTCAGGAGATCACAATGTTGTAAGAGAAACAGATTTGTATACTTTCAATAATTACTGCTCGACATTAGATTATATAACCAAATGCTAAATTATACAGAGCAGACTGAGAGAAGATGGAACCCCAGAGAAAAGAAACATTAATCATTGTGAGCCAAGCTTGTTAGATAAAGTCCCTATAACGGGTCCCCTGTCAAATGTCTTGTAGTTGTGAGAGAACTGAGAACCCATGACGGTGTAGCTTCTGATGCAGCTGGTCTCTGACAGGTCTGGGGTTCCCAATTTTTGAGGAGCTTCCAGAGTGATGCCCATGCTGTTCCTCAATACTTTGAACAAGGAGGATTTAAAGGACAGGGGAGATTTGGAAATGTGAAGGTAAAGAGGTTTTTGTTGGTGAAACCATGGTGACATATAGAAAAATAGTTCAACAGAGTAAATGTGCCTCTATTTTCCATGGATTTCTTGCCAATGAGGTGACAACTCCCAGACCTAGTTTTCTCTAACATCTGTCACTGGATTATTATTACTGCTAGACCAAAGCCACAAGACCCCTTTACATTCATTTGAAGTATACCAGTCATTTTTTCCAGTAATCTGCGAAAGATAGGAAAACTTTGTTAAAATGAAAATTTTCTTATGCAAGGAAGTGAACTGAAATAGTAGTGCTAGTTCTCCAGTACAGTACAGCTTTTGCAATTTAACTGACTTCTTTCCTATTATTTTACATTCAAATGACTCCAAAATGTTACTTAAAACTTTAATATATTTTAAGTACTGATTTCATTCTTAAACAATCAAAAGCCATTTTCAACTCTGACCAGAATATTCTGTATAAATGACTGTTCACCAAAAAATACTGTTTGCATTTCCTAGGCATACATTTCACCAGGCTAACCTAAATACTATGAAGAATTATAAATATAAATTAAATATAAATATGAATATAAAATAAAAATTTTCAGGTCTTATTTTTACTTCAAAATAAAGAAATCTGTAAGGGTCTCAGACATAGTTTAGGAGGGTTCTAAGTTAAAATGATGGTGACAGAGTGAATGATCTGGATCCAGGTGCTTGAAGAAGAGTCAAGGACAAAGTTTAAAATCAGGCCATCTTTCTGGTATTCATTAAAGCAAAAACACATAGATGATGGCTAAGTTCCATTATGGCTAGGGAAAGAAAGTTATTAACCCTGAATAAGATATTTTGGGGCTGCTGCTCAAGTGTTTTTTTTTTTTCCTTACCTACTCAAGGTTTCACTTAAAGCAATAGAAGAAAATGTCTTTTCAAATTGCCTCTATGACACCCACAGCCATTATTCCTGGGAGATAAAAGCCAGATGGGAGTTGGTACCTGCCATGATCAGCGAGGTTGAATTCAATTAGTGCTATTGCTAAGTGGTTCTTACAGAAAGCCTGGTGTTCAAAAATATGCCCTATTCCAGAATGGGTAACATGTTGCACATGCTGTCCTCTAGTGACATTCACAGACTGAACAACTAAGGGTAACTTAGTTAAAAATGGGCCCTTCCCAGGGTGGAACTCTCTTACCCAGTAACCTTCCAGGCTTTCTCTTCCTTTAATATTCATTGTCTGGCTTGGTTTTTAAGCCTATCACCTAGAGTACAGGATTCTCTAGTTCCAGATCTGAGCTCAACCACTACATTGAGAGTTTAAAACTGATGAAAACTT
Organism: Hydrochoerus hydrochaeris; assembly: GCA_004027455.1. NCBI lineage: Eukaryota > Metazoa > Chordata > Mammalia > Rodentia > Hydrochaeridae > Hydrochoerus > Hydrochoerus hydrochaeris. The sequence goes on along the minus strand of PVLA01012919.1, from coordinate 31,969 downwards.
TGAAAAATAAGTATGATGAGGAAATATCAAAGAAACTAAAGCAAGTTACACAGGAGAAAGGAGAATGAGAGTTAATAGAATCAACACTGAGCTGTAGCTAGCTAATGTAGTAGGCTAACACTAGTTCATAGGAGCTGACTGTGAAACTTTAGAAAGTTTTGGAGCAAGTTATTAAATATGCCACCAATTAAAAGGAAATTATATCAATTCACACATTCAAACAAAAGTAACACAAAGGGGCACAAAGAAATTTTGTGGGGTCATGGATATATTCATCATCTTAATTGTGGTGAAAATTTCAGTGAATATAGTTGGTATATTGCAAATTTTATTTTTACTACCTAATGAAATTTTATGTAAGACTTCTATCTATTCACCTTTGGTAATTAAATCCTTTATTTCTCACATGAGGACTATTCTTACACCTACTATTTGCAGGTTCAATACATCATATTTCATCCAGATTTTTCTGGATTTAAAGGGAGTAAATCCTCAAGTGAGAAAAAAAACAATGTTAAAGAAGCATTAGTTAAATGCTATAATCCAGAGATAAATGCCTGTAGTAAATACTTGGGATATTTCTTTTGGAACATGTCTGAATCTATGTCGTGCTTGTGTGTGTGTGTGTGTGTGTGTGTGTGTGTGTGTGTGTGTGTGTCTATGAGCAGTGAACACAGGACATATGAATGTTAAATATTTTTAAAACTAGACAATTTTCTCAGAACCACATATACGCATTTATATAAGTTTAAAAATTGCATTTGGCTTTTAGAAAAATTTCTGGATCTACAACGGCTCTCTGATCTGCTAAATTTAGAGTAGGGTCCATGAATGGCCTTTCTAACAATTGCTTAGTGATGCTAATCCTGCTAGGAAACCATACTCTGAGAATTATTGATTATCAAAGGCCAAAAGATTGTTGGTGTAGAGGCAGGCAACCAAAGCCAGGTACTATGCTATATGGTACTCTAGAAACCTAGGTTCTTTGAAATTTTCCAATCTACCATTCCATCCCCAGAATAAGGCATTAGGCTTCATAGTCCTATCATGGGCCTGGAGTTCCTCATTTCCATTGAGAGGAAGGGAAATAAGACACTGGCTGTTGTTTTTAAAGGTATTTCCAGAAGACCAGCTGACGACTTCTGCTTTGAGTTTTGGGGATAGAACTTCATCATGTAAACCCTCCTACTTATAAGAAAGTCTTGCAAATGTAGTTGTCTGGTGATTGGTTACTTTCTTGGCTGGTTGGTGGATTTTAAAGCTAGATACATCCTACCATGAACGACACTGGATATAAAGAATAAAAACCAATTAGCATTGGCTTATCCAAAAACATAAAATTTACTACAAGAGTAAACATTAAAAAATAAAAGACTAGACTCACAACAGAACCTATGTGTAGGAACACTGTAGTTGAAAGGTTGTTTGGGTTTCAGAGTATCAATAGATATTCATTTCAGTAGTCCTCAGTCTGCACAACTCAACAGCTTCTTTCTGTTCCATTCTCAGCAGTCTTCTTCAATTTTCCTGATCTCTCCACCATAGTTTTACACACAGCACATTAGTAAATTTTTACCTCAAATCAACCAGAAAGAATATGATTGTTTCAGAGTAAGTTTTTGTGACAGAAAAAGACAGTGATCCTACAGATTGGATCTCTCTGTGTGTGTGTGTGTGTGTGTGTGTGTGTGCGTGTGTCTTTTTCAGCCTATGCCGTTCAGGCTGGCCTTGGACTCACTTTGTAGCCCTGGCTACCCTCGAACTCACAATGATCCTCCTGTCCCAGACTCTCCAGTTCTGTGATTATGGCATGCACCACCATGCTTGGCTACAGAATAGATCTTAGAGTTAAGTGTCCTCTTCTAGTCTGATTAATTCTGCTTGGCCAACTGAGGCAGCAGAGGCACTTGATGGATTTCCTGAACTGAACCCAGGTTTCATAGGAATTAGTACCATGAATAAAAAAATAAGATCATCTCAAATTAAAAAGCTTCTGCATAGCAAAAGAAACACATCATAGAATAAAATGACAACCTAGAAATGTGCAAACAATTTTTGTCAGATACTTCAGACAGAGGACCAACACTGAGAGTATATAGAGAACTCAAAAAATTAGACTCACCCTCCAAAAAAGACCCAACCCCCCTAAAAAAATGAGCAAATGAAAGGAATAGATATTTCACAGAAAAAGTACAAATTGCCAATACATGAAGAAATGCTCCACATTTCTGGCCATTAGTGTAAAGTAAAATAACACTGATTCCATCTTACCCAAGAAATAATGACCATCATCAAGATATTAAATAATAAATGCCGGCAATGTTGCGGGGAGGAACGCTTCTATATTGTTCATGGGACTGTAGACTAGTACAACTATAGGAATCAGTATGGAGAAACCTCAAACAACTGAAACTCCATTTGACCCAGATACTCCCTTTCTAGGTATCTTCTCAAAAGAGTTAAACTTATTTCTAGAGTTCTACTCAGAAAACATATCAATATGAAGTACCCTTATGACTACGACAAATTGTGTAAAGCAACCTTGAAACTAAAGCTTAAAATAGAGTCCCCTACCTAATGATTACACATCATAATCATTGTAGGTGTATTAACATTTTTACAGTGGTTACTTAGACACTATAGAATTTGGGCAATTATGGGAGTTTTTTCATTGTTATTTTACTTGCAGCTTAATATATTCAAAAGATTACCACAATTCTTACTCCTAAAAGTATTACTGAATTCTTCCAACTACTTTAACTTTCTAAATGTGAGTTGGTTATTTCTTTAGGTAAATTAATTGTGTGTGTGTGTGTGTGTGTGTGTACTTCTAGTATCCTCAATCAGTTTAGTGTGGGAGAGATTCCTAGGAGAAGTAACAATATTGCTATGAAATTAGCGACATGGTGGTTCAAGTAACAAATATGTATTGCAAACAGGCATATTGTTATAATTACATAATGGTAAACAACAGTTTAAATACATACAGGTTAAAAACAATCACCACAAGGGAAAGCATTAATAAGCAAAAACTGAGGAAAAAGAATGAATTTATTTAGTCATAAATTGTTTACATAGGGGGCCAGGGATGTAGCTCAGCAGCACAGTGTCTGCCTGGTAAGCAGAAGGTCTTGAGTTTGATTCCTGATACAAAAAAAAATTGTTTACATGATTGCTAAAACTGAACTTGAAATGAAGATTTAGGATGCCTCGTAGCCAAATTGAAGAAGGAAAACAGAGTAAGCTACAAAGAAGAAATTGATAAATTTCTTGGTACAAGCTGGGACCTTTGCCTAACACTAGCATTTTAAAATATTTCTATAAATAATTATAACACAGGAGTCAGCACCTTACGTGGACTGCAGGGTGAGAGAACAAAGCCTCACCAAGAAGCAAGCCCACCCTGAAAACCAGCACCATGCACTGGCTGCTGCCAGAGTGGGGAGAGCCAGATCCAAGCCCCTACCAGCGCACAAAAGAAGAGGCAATTCACCCTACCCTGTAAGCAACCTCTGATCCAGAGAAACACAGGCTGCGATCATAATTATTGAGGTGAAATGCAATTTGATGCCTGGGATGTTTTGGTGTTTCACTGACCTTGCAGGTGTAGGGCCAGTGGTCTGATCATCTATCCAAAGGATGACAGTACATAGTGTGGCATCTGGGGGCGGGGGGTGATCTCCTGAGAGTAGTTAGCAATTATTAATTCTCTGTTGTCTTGTTTGGAAGTCCTGTATCATTTTCATGGTTTTGTTGGGTTGGGGTTTGTTCTGTTTTGTTTTGTTTGACTCTGTTATACCCAACAACAAAAGTAGCTGCTTCAAAGATAGCAAGATATATATGGTAGCCAATTTAGATTTACTACTGTCTTGTTTTGAAGTACTGTATTGTATTCATTGTTTTGTTTTTGTTGGTTCTATTCTGTTCTGTTGTTTGACTTTCACTATGTTTGAAGGTATTTGCAGCTATTTTGAGGACAACAAGAGGCATTATGGTAACTATTACTGATTTCGTATTGTTTTGAATTCCTGTATCACTTACACTGGTTTGTTTTGATTGGCTTTATTGTGTTTTATTTTCCTTGGCTTTACCCTCTTTAAAATAAAAAAATAAATCAATATAGCACATACATGAGAAAGTATCCAAAACAAAAGGCACAGGTCAATGGGTTTTCACAAGATGAATACTTCTGTATCAACAAGTAGAACAAGACAATGACCCAAGTCAATAAACACCCCTTCCTCTGTTCATTTGTGTTACTGTCCCCACTTCTTAAAAACATGACCACTATAATGACTTATGAGAGTCACTTCCTAGATTTCTCTTTATAATTTTAACACTTAGGCTGACATGTCTATACAATGTAGAGTAATTTTGCCTGTCAGACTTTATATAAAGCATTCACATAGCATGTTAAGTGGGCTAGGAAGTCTATGCTTTTTCACCCTACTGTATGTTCTGTTGTTACATGGAGCTGTAGTTTTTCATTACTAGGCAGCATTTTGTGTGAGTATAGCTCAATACAGTCTTTCTGGTGCAAGACATTTGGTTTACTTACAGTTTGTTGAATTACACTGCTAAGAACATTTTATGAACTGTTTCTTGATGAACAAGTTCATACATGTCCACTAGGCATAGTCCTAAGAATGGGACTGCTAGATTAAATTGTTTTTCCAAAGTGGTTTCACCAAGTTCTACCCTTAAGTGGTGGTATAGGACAGTTCCCACCAGCTTGTTTACTTCCTTGACAGCTGTACTGTGCATCTTTTTAATTTTAACCATTCTGATAGTTTTCATTCATTGTTTCCTGATTAACAATGAAGTTAAACACCCTCTGTAAATTTATTCACAGGTTTTTCTATCATGAAAAGTCTGCTCAAATGTCGCCCCAATTTTTCTTATTAATCAGTTTGGTCATAGCTTATATATGAGCCCTTACACATCTTACAATGATCTTCTCTCAATTTCCACTTTGTCCATTGTTCCCTTTAATGCTTTTGATAGTTTACAAGTTGTCTATTTTACTTTACTAAAAATTATAATTTTCTTTGTAAGTGAAAATTTAAATTTGTTCTATTTAAAATTCATTTTGTCATGGAAACAGATTATCATCCTTATAAAATAATTGATGTTTTTTACTTTGGGATACTGGGAATTGAAACCATAGCTTTTGCTCTGAGTTGTCCAGGCTGGGTTCCATTATGTAGATCATCTTGCCTCAGCTTTCCAAAGTGCTGAGATTACAGTCTGTACCATGCCATGTTTCTTTCATGTGTCTGTCTAGCCTTTTACCATTATATCATTGTCTTAACTGCTATAACTTTAACCTGATAGATATCCCATTTTACTATTCTTCAAGAGATCAAGTTTCTTGGATATTTGACCCTTTGCATTTTCATATAAATTTCAGAATAAACATGTGATATTATACACACACACACACACATACACACACACTCCTGAGATTTGGAATGTATTTGAATTTAATCTATAGATCAATTTTGTAACAACAGTAAGTTTCACAACCAATGGATACAGTATAAAATGTAGAATAAGTGTTAATTTCTTTTAAAACTGTGTTATAGTTCTTGCTATAGAAGCAACAATTTTTGGTTATATTTATTTCTAGTTTTTTATTATCTCATATGCTACTATGTCAAATATCTTGAAAATTTCAGAGTTTTTGTTTGTTTTGTTTTGTTTTGTTTTGCTTTTTGAGGTAGGGGCTCACTATATAGTTCAGGCTATCCTTGAACTCACTATGAAGACCAATTGGCCTTGGAGGGGTCCTCCTTCCTCAATTTCCGGAAAGCTGAGATTATAGGCATACACCACCATGCCTGATCAGAAAATTTCAAATTTTGTTACTAATTACTAAAACATAATTGAGCTTTCAGTATTTGTATTCAACAGAACCGTTATTTCCTACTTTAATTAAATAATGTATTCAAATTTAATAATCTTCCTACTTTTTTGTATTTTTCTATGCACAGATCATCAAAGGAAATTTAGATTTCCTCCTAATCCACGCCTAGACCCACAACAGTCCTAATTTGAGCAATGTGTACTTTTGATTGTAAATTTAATGAACAGTTGCTAATGGACCCAATCTCCTATCAACACTATAACCTCACACTACCAGGTCCTAAACTCTATTCCTAAAGTCTGCGACCAAGACACCCTCCACTGCGTGACGAGGTCGCGGTTGCGCAAGCGCATGTGATGGCAAACCGCCGGCTCCGCCCCCCGTCCTGACGCAGCCAATCAGTGGGAGCCTCTTGCGCGCGCGACACCAGCCAAAATGGCAGCGGCCTTTGGCGCAGAGTCTGACTTGTAGTGTTGTTGCAAAATGTAAACGAAGCTGCCTGTTGATGGGGGCCTCCCAGGAATGAGTCGGCGGAGGAAATACGGGGGCACCCCCAGTCCGAAGAGCACGCCGCGCAAAACGGCGGTGGCTGAGAAATGCAGCTCGATGGTCGATCCGGGGAGGCGGCGGTTGAGGTCGGCCCGCCGCTGGAAGCCCCGCGGGGTCGGCGAGGGGGCTCCAGCAGCCGCTTCGTGCAGTAAAAGTCACCCCGAGGGTGAGACACGGGCAGCGAGGTTTACCTGGCATTAGCGCTGCAGCCTACAGCCCAGGCTTTAGCAGGAACTGTGGGGTGGGGGTGGAGTTCCCTCACTGTGCTTTCTCTCTGGGCCGCGCCCCTCGCGAGTCCATAAATAACCCTGCAGCACCCGGCAGCTGGCGTCCCAGATGGGCACCGCCAGACTAGGTTTGACCCCTCCCTTGTCTTACCCGGCTCAGGGTAATGTTCTACCTGCGTGCGGAGTATACCTTCGTTCCATGTTGCCCCAGTCGGCAGCGAGGAGGTACAGCTGCTGCTGGGCCAGTCGCCCGCCTCGTGTCCTCAGGAGAATCACTGCCCTTAAACTTTTTTGCCCTATTTTACTTTAGCGAACCGGGCCTATGAAAAGCTACTGCTGGTCTCCACAAGGCCTTAGCGATGGGCTGCTAAACCGGAAGTTGCTGCCTGTAACGTCTCTTAAAGAGTAGAATCAGTTTTTGGTATTGTAAAAAGACTTTTAATAAATACAGTGTAATAAGAGTAAAGCACAGAGAAATTTACCTGGAACGTATTCTTAAAACTCTGGTAAGGAAAACACAAATTGTGAAAAGTGATTTTAGACAAAACTTCCTAGAAAATAGACCGCATATTGGAGTTAAATTGTTTTGTAAGTTAAAGTTTTGGAGTTTTAACATATCGAAGTATATTAAATAACAATGTATGCAATACAATCATGATTTCTTGGTTGTAATTTTAAAGTGTTATTAGTTTAAAAACAAAATCGAGAAAAAAATTTATAAAATTGGCTAATGCGCATGAGATGGAGCTAATAAAGGGGAAGAGACTTTTATTGGACTTTCTGTTGGGATGCATTTGATTTTTCTTTTGAAATGCACCTGTAAATTACAGGTGGTTCCTCAAAAATCTCTCGGTGATAAGTGGACCGACTGAGTTTATGCAGTATCATAGACTCAGGGTTATGAAATTTTCTGAAAATACTTGCTCTCTATAGTGTTGTTTATGAAGTATTAAAGTTGGATTTTCATGTTAAACAGTTTTCAGTCGCGTTTGATGTAACCATCTTTACAAGAAAATTTTAGATTTTAATCTAGTCTCAACTATGTGAATTGGAGTGTTGTGAAGTCAAGTAATGCTTTAAAGTAGAATTGTTCTTTTAATCATGTTTTATACAGAAAAGTATGAAACACCAGCAAGAATGCTGAAAATGGATTTACTATCATGTTCCTTTAGTTCTCCAAATGATCCAGATGGGCAGAATGATATCTTTTGGGACCAAAATTCTCCAATGACAAAACAGTTAGGTAATTTCTTAACATTTTTATATGAATATCTGATAAGTGGTTAAGATTTAAATAGAATTTCAAGTGACACCAAGAACTTGTTACAGTATGGATGTTGTTGAGAATCTTTTGTGAATTTATCTGTGTTACCTGCATGTAATGGCAGGAGTGCTGTCATCTAAGCAGCTTTAATAACTTTTTAAAAAAGCCAGCTGTTATTTAAGTTTTTTGTTTAAAATTTATAACAGTGTCTTTGTTTCTTTAGGTAAGGGAAGAAAAAAACAGATTTACACCACAGATACTGATGTGATTTCTCATATTGTCAATCGTATTGCTCCTCAGGTAAATATCTCTAGTTTTAGAGTTTATTTTAAAACAATGAAAAATGAGCACTAAGTCCTTGTACAGTTCATTTATGAAAATATATTGTGTTATAATTGTTTTTTATTTCTACCTTTCCTGTTTTTGAAATGCGTGTTTTGGTTAAAGAAACATAAATGAGATTGGTAATGTATTCAGTGGTCCTTTGGGATCCATAGAGGATTGGTTTCTAGGACTCCCACAGATCACAAAATCTGCGGTATTCAGTTCCTTTATGTAAAGGGGTGTAATGTTAGCAAGTAATTGAGTCACATCCTCCCATATACTTTGTTTCCTTTTTTTTTTTTTCCCTTCATTGCTGGAAATCAGACTCTGGTTCTCACATGTTTGGCAAGCACTCTACTGTTAAGTTGAACTCCCGGCACCTCAGTGCTTTAAATCTTACCTAGGTTACATTTACCTATACAATGTTTTGGATTACTTTTCCAACTACAGTGTATGTAGTTGCTACATTGTATTATTTAGGGAATAATGACAAAGAAAAAAGTCTGTACGTTTTCTGTACAGATACAAAGTTTTTCTAAATATTTTCAGTGTCTAGTTGGTTAAATCAATGGATGTTGAACCTGCAGGCACAGAGGGCCATCTGTTTAAGAGTGTATTTTCTTTTAGTGATTTTACAGTTGGGATTTTTGTCAAGAATTTGATGCATATTTTGTTTTTAATGTAACAACATGGCCTCATTTTTCAAGTTACTAAAATAATAGAACAAGTCAATACAAATTTATACTTTTGTAATGTTTTTGTTATTTTTTATTTACTGTTTATTGTGCAGTTTTTCCCTGTTGAAACTGCTCTTCATATTTAACATCTTCTTATCACTTTAAAACGATTTAGATTTAGTCTTCAATCAGCCTCTTACTGCTGTGTGACCTCAGGCAAGTCACTTAAACTCTTACGAACCTAGTTCATTCAGCCACGAACTAGAATTATTTGTCTTATAAAGATTAAATAATGCAACTTATAAAGTAGAACACTATAAATGTAAGATTAATTATAATGGTCTGAATTATTTGTTGTAATAGAACCATTTTCAAGCATTTTTCTTACTGTCAGTTATTGTTCTGCCTGCATAAAATAGAAACACGAGTTTAAGTCAATCATTAGACACAGTGAAATCCAATAACACAATAGCGTTTATTGTATTAACCCTGTCACTGTTCCTAGCATAAACCCAATACATGAAACTGTCTTGATCTTCTTTCCTTTCTTTTCTCACTTTTCCTTATTTAACAACATTTAAATCTAGAGAATGTGCGCTATTTGCTTAGTTTTTCACTGAAGGAATGATGGTATTTTTCCTTAACATGCCCTTGGATAGTTACTATATATTGACCATAAACAATAGGTGGCATTTGCCCAGTATGTGGTTATGAGGAATCATCATCATCCCTATGAAGGAGTTAGCATATAAAATTTTTTTAGCTGTAAAATATCCAAAATTACGAGTGGCATAATCAAAACAACTCTGTTGCTACTAGTTTAGCATTCCATGTTCAGCATGTCATAGAAACTCAGGTATGTCTGTATGGTTCGTTAGGTAAATAGCACTTGTGCCGCAATTTTACTTTCTCTATGAGTTAACAGTAAGTCTTCATTAATTGTGGATTTCACATGAAAGAAGCATAATAAAATGTGTTTGGGCTGGCCAGCCTAACTAGTGATAAAAAAGATTATTAAGTAAATTATTGGATCCTTTACCTAAATGGGATGGAAATAATAGCTCATATAAAGAAACGCAAGTGGTAACTTGTATAAGAGAAAAAAATACAGTGAAATTAGATTCTTATTAATATTACCCTCTTCAGTGAGCACTTTTAAAGCATATAAATCTTTTCATAGTTTTAAGGTCTCTTTAGAAGCTTATCAGATGAGTTATCCTCAAATCATTACTTAATTTCTTTGTAATGTTCTTAGAAATGGCATTTTTAAAATACACACTCCCATTTTAAATGAACAGTCATTTTACTTTCTGCAGTGTTTAGTGTTGTCTAAAAATGGTAGGAACTTTTCATCATTTGTTATAACTTTACAGTATATTCTTTTGAATGAACCAAAATAATTTGTTTGGCTCCCTTATATAGCATCTGGATTAAAATTAGGAGTCAATAAGTTATGTAATTATTAATAAAATACATATATTGGATTCCTGTTAAATCCTTGAAAATTATATGAATTGAAAAATCACTAAATGGTGAGAGCCTACAATTAAATCATTAAGAAGATCCCTTAAATTCCTTAAAGATTTTTGTTGAAACAGAAGGAAAATACTGAATCCAAAAGTTAAAATGATTTTCTTGGCTATTTTGGTATTTCTTAATACCAACTAAGTTAAAGTTGGTATTAAGAAAACTGCTTGTTTCATGGAGGATTTTGAAGTATCATGTTGTGAGAGTGCTTTAAATTTACTTGCTTTTAAGTATAAAATGACATTTTCTTTATGTCTGTCATTGTGCTAGATAACAAAGCATCATAGGAAGTGTCTTTTCCTTCTTGTCCTATGTAATCTAGTAATCAGATTTTGTTTTTATTTTTGGTGTGGTTTTTGGCTATGCTAGGATCAAACCTAGGGTTTTGCACATGCTGAGCTACCACTGAGCTATATCCTTGGCCTCATCAGACTATTTTATATTTCATGTGACAATTACTTACGTGTGTTCTAGTTATTATAAAATTCATGTAAAGTCTGTTTAATCAATTTGATTTGGTTTATAGTTAATTCATAAAGCTCACCCTCTACAGAGTTTTGAGGAGATCAAGCAACTGAAAAGCATAGTAAAAACTTCCAAGTCTAAAATAATCTTTTCCTAGATTTTATCCTGACTGTTTTTTTGTTCTCTCTACTTATATTTTGTTCTTATCTGTATCTCATTCTTAATACTACTCCAGACCTATCTTTAACTCAGTCCTGACATTAATTCTACCTAAGTGTTCTCAGTTTAGGTCACATGGATTATCCAACAATAGATAACATTCCATTGACAAGAAAAATTCAGTCAGGTAGTACAGAATAACCCTGTGTATATTCCACTATTTTCAGTTCTTTTTCCCCCCTCCCTTTTCCAAAGGATGACAAACCAACAACAAATCCTATGCTGGACATCTGGATTGGTGAAACTGCTATTCCTTGTACTCCCACTGTAGCAAAAGAAAAATCAAGAGTAAAACTCAGCTGCACAAAGTGAGTTCAAACTTTACAGCTTTTTTGAAAAGTCAGTGAATATTTTTAATTTTAATATTTATATATCAAAATAAAGTTTTTTCAGTTTTGACTTGTAAAATATTGAAGTTAAATTGTTTTGTAAGTTAAAGTTTTGGAGTTTTAACATATTGAAATATATTAAATAACAATGTTTATAATACAGTCATGATTTCTTAGTTATAATTTTTTAAATGTTGCTTAATAGGTTAAAAACACAAAATCGAGAAAAAGAACTTATGAAATTGGCTAAACAATTTGATAAAAATATGGAAGAGCTAGATGTAATTCAAGAACAAACCAAGAAGAAGAATCATGATTTTTTCCAGATAATTTCAGACACAGAGACTTTACATAATCATAAAGATTGTGTACAAATGCAGTTATCATGTGATACAGTTCCTGAAATAGATAACGCTATATTAAAGATGCCAATGGAAGGAAACCCAGTGATATCTGTGGCAAATGATCAAACTAGCAGTCAGAAGCCATTTGACCAAAATGTTGAAGCAACCTTTAATGCAATTTTTGATGGTTCTACTCAGAATTGTAGTGGACAGCTAAGTCAAGATCTGTCAGATGCTTTTTTGTACAACAGTAATACTACTTTGGGGAAAACAAGTGCTTTGACAAAGGAGAGTATCATTACTGATGAAACTGTGGTCACTGAAAAATTGCCAAGGAAAACCCCAGTACCACTTTCTCAAGTCATTACTCCCACAGTGACAAAATCATATGTGACTCCCAAGACTAAGGAGCAAGAAGAGTCTAATAAGCACATAGTTGCATTTACTACCAGTGATTTTGAGGATGATTGGGAAAGCTTACTAGAAAATGAACCTTTCTTTATGCAAAATACTGAAATGCTTGAACTTTTTCCTTCTAAAACTACCCATGTTAACAGTATATCAAGAACAAATACAAGTCTAGATATTAGGTTAAGAGATTCAAAAATACTACAAGATCTTCCTTCAAACGCGTATAACCAAGAACTAAGAGACACTAGAGAATACAGTTTTTCACCAAATCCAAACAATAAAACAAGCAAATTACCACTCACTGGAAACAAAATAAAATGTAAGAAGCCATTCAATAAAGTTGTTATGCAAGACAAAAGTCAGGATTGTGCAGTTGCATCTAACCCAACGAAAATAAAAGAAAATATTCACACGAACTTTATTTCCAATGTAAATGCTTCTGAAAAAAAGTCTTTGGACACAAAATCCTCTAGTGAACAAAAAAATAAGCCCATTTTTAAGCATGTTTTCACAGCACCTGTTAATATTGATTCTTTTGGTTCTGCAACTTCAGTCAATGCATCTGGTGTTAGTAACTCAAATCAGACTAATGCATCAAAGTTAGACTCTTTTTTTGATGATTGGAATGATCCATTATTTGCTAGTGAAATTATTAAAGCATGCCATAAATTAGAGACTTCATGGGAAGCAAATGATGTAGATGATGATTTGTTATATCAAGCATGTGATGATATTGAAAGATTAACCCAGCAACAAGACATAAAGGACAGCATGAGTACTCTTGAGATCAATAATAATAACAAACATGGATCCAAAAGCCTGTCTACTATATCTAAAGGAGGAAGTCATTTGGAGCAACCAAAGCATTTGAATCTGGGCAGCATTTCAGTGCAGACCTCTTTCTTGACAAGTAACTCACAAATTGGCAAACCAATAAAGATGGAGAAAAGGGAAATGCATGGAAATTCTCCACATATTTTGGGTACAACAACAAACTTGACTCCATACTCTAAGAACTCAAATTGTGAGATCAATAATGTGCATGTGTCTTGGAGTAATAAATCTGATGTGCCAAGACACGTGACTAGTTCCAAATCATTTCTTTCAAGAAGTTCAGATTTTAATGGGAGCTCCAATCAGATTGGCACAGAAATTGTTAGTAGTGAGATATTGAGTACTCAGCAGTTATCCTGTGCAACCACAACAAATGAAACTCAAACTAACTTTAAAATGGGTAGATCCTCAAGGTACACATTTACAAAGCTGAAAAATTCGCAGATTGTGTCTCAGTTTCATCAAAATCGTACAGCAGAACATATGCCTGCTACCAGAATTACACAGAGTTTAGAGAAAAAGAAAACTGTCAACTCATGGGAGGCTGACGGACAGCAGTCTTTGGTGAAACTTTCTGAATCTTTGAAACAGTCTTCAAAAGGTATGTATGAAAGCAGTTTTCTTTGATACTACTGTAGATATAGATACTTATGCTCCAATACACAAGAGGTAGGTAGTTTATGTTTCAAAGGATTGTATTGGGTTCTTTCTTAGCACTTATAAGTGACTGGCATATGGTAGATAGTCTATTCAATAATTATTTTCTAGAAATTCATGCTTCTAAATATATTACAGTGTAAGATTTTTTATATATATATATATATATATATATATATATATATATATATATATATATTTGTTAAGACTCTCATGGTTTAAAACTTTAAAGTGTCTCCTACCTTTAGCAGAATTGTGAGATGAATAATACTTGAAATTTTGGAGATTTCTAATTAAATATGTTTGCTAGTATAATACCTGATATAAAACTCGGTGCTGATTGTGACAGTTAGAATTGTGATTTACTTATTTCATAGAGCCTGTCATTTTTCATTCTTCCAGTTCTTGTTTTCCCCAGTTCTCCATTCTATCAATAAATTCCATTGATTGTACCTCAAAATCATCCATCTTGTTTTTAACCACAACCACCCTTTCCAAACGTACATTCTTTTACTAGATTATTACAAATCTTCTATGTCTCCTTTCATAATCTACAGATAGTGAAATACTCTTTTTAAAAATCAGATCAGCACACATGACATTCCTATGTGTGAAACAGCCTTCAGTAATTGTCCGCATATTTCAAATCCACATTTTACACTGTGATCTACAGAGCCTTGAATTGCTCTCCTTAAATTGCCTATGTTACTAATCCTCTGCTGTACAGGTATGTTTCTTAAGCAGGATACATTCTTTCCTTGTTTAAGAATTTAGACTTCTGTTCACTGAATAAAACTGCTTCCTAACATTTGACCCTCTACTCTAGGTGCTTTTTTATCCTTATGTCTCATTATAAGTAATAACTTCTCTGATTTCTTCTTTGGAGAATCTATAGGTAATTCTTTTCTTTATTTTCTGTCATTTCTAAATTTTTTGTCTCATCACAAGTTGTAATTAAATATTAGTGTCTGTTTCTGTCATACCTGTGAATACCTTGCCTGCCACCACCTTTGACACGTAGGTGTTTAATATTTGAATGAACATTATGCAGTATTGTGTGACAATCTTAAAATTCAGTGGTAGTATGTTTTTATAAGAGAATACATCTAACATAATTTTGTTTCTGTCTCATGTCTTTAAAAACGGTGTTTTCTATACCAAAAACATTAAAGCCCTCAGTGTTCTCACAAGGCCAATTTCTATTTGTCCTTTAAAATATAGTATGTGTCTACCTACTTACAACAATTTAGATGTACTTTCTCTGAGGTATTGACTTCTGTTATGCTGGCTAGTAATTATAGATTTTTCTTAGGCTCCCTCACTGGAAGCTAACTTGAAGACTTTCATATCAATTACATAGATCAGTGCTAACATGGTGCATGTATATATATATATATATATATATATATATATATATATATGTATATATATATATATATATATATGTATATATATATATATTTAGCTTTTATATATATACATTTATATATATTTAGCTTTTATATATATACATTTATATATATATTTAGCTTTTATATATATATATAAGCTAACTTAAGACTTTTATATCAATTACATGGATCAGTGCTAATATGGTACATATATATATATATATATATATATACACACATACCTACATACTGGAGATGCTCGACCTTATCATTGCATGACATGCCCCACCCTTTTGAGACAGGATCTTGCTAAGTCACAGAATTTGCCCAGGTTGGGCTTGAACTTAAAATCTTCCTGTCTCTACTCCCAATAGTACTGGCATCACAGATGTGTACCAGCAAGCCCACTGTGGTTTTTTGTTTGTTTGTTTGTTTGTTTGTTTTGTTTTTTTTCATTGTTATTTTCTGTCATTAGCATCTGAGTGATACTTTTATTGACCATTTCTGCTCCAATTGTCCTATTAAATGACTCACCTATTTTTTAACTTAACAGTAGTAGGCTGCTTATTTAAAGAGAGAAGCAATGTAGAATAATTGATGTAGCAAATTAATTATATCTTCAGTTTCCTATTTCCTGAAATCATTTTATCAGAGCAAACCACTAGTTTGCTATATATATCATGGAGCATTTTCTGTGGTTGCACACATATGTATATATCTGCATATATTTGTGTATAATACAGAATAATATATGCCCATTACTTGGCTCCTCGCTTTTATTTTTATTCCATATAGCTATATTTTCCAGTTAATACATATAGTTTTATTTCATTTGTTTTAATGAATACACAACAATGCAGCAATGTTATATTAATATCTTTCTTTCTTGTTGGGGAAAGTTTAGGTTGGTTGCAGGGTTTTTTTCTCTATAATTATAAACTATAATGAATATCATTTTACATAAATGATATTCTGCATGCTTCTCTGTTTATGTCTATTCCTAAAAAAACTAACCAAAAGTATTTTCATTTTTAATACATATTGCCAAATTTCTCTACAAGAATGTTACACCAGCTTATATACTTAAGCCAGGCATGGTGGTACATGTCTGTAATTCAAGCACTTGGGAGGCAGAGGCAGGAAGATTGCTGAGTGTTTGTGACCAGCCTGAATAGCATAGCAAGACCCTGTCTTAAAAACAAAGGAAAAAAGAACAAAACAAATTTACATACTTAAAAACACTGACAAAGACTTCTTCATATCATAGCCCGAACTAGATTCTTTGAAACTTTCAAAATTGTCAACCTATGATTTTAAATATCTAAATTTACATAGAAGTAAACATATTGTAACTAATTCAGTCATATTTCTAACATGAATTTATTTACATATAGTTAAAATACTATTACATACTTATCTCTCTGGAGTATTTCAGATTTCCCCATATTCCTGTCATTTTATCTGCATTTTTATAAATAGATAATTTGCTTTTTAGCTTATCTTATCAATTTTTCTGTAAACTTACTGAGAGTGCTTCATATCTTAATTAGTATTAACCTTGTCAATATTTTGTATATTCCTACCTCCAAACTTTGGTGTGTAGCAAACTGCTTTCCAGAGAATACCTTTGAAGCAAAACCCACTTAACACTCACTGATTTAATTCAGGGCATGCTATGACCTGTGCAAATTCAGTCTATAGCCTGTTTTTGCACAAAGACACCACACTAAAAATAGTTTTTACATTTTAAGTGGTAAAAAAAAATCAAAGGCAAATACTTCATGACATTTAGAATTATATCATTCAAATTTTATTGTCCACAAACAAGGTTTTATTTGAGTACACGGTATCATTTGTTTATATATTGTTGATGACTTTTTATGCTACAAGGTGTAGTTGAACAGTTGTAATCAAAGACCATATGGTTTTCAAAAGTTAACACATTTACTTTCTATCCCTTTAAAGAAGCAAAATTTCCATATCCCTGACTTAGTATCTGACACCAATAAATTAAGATGTTTCAGTTCATAGACAGTTTATGGACATTTCAGTTCATAGACAACTGGCTCCAAGGCAAGGAGTGTGGCAGAGGAGAAACAGACAGGAAGCACAGAGAAAAGGGACAAGCCAGAGTGGGTGAACCCTTCCAGGACATCCCTACGTCAACCTGCCTCTTCCAACCAGACCCTACCTCCTAACAGCAAGTCAGCTATAAGCAAACCCCCGTAGTCCAGTCACCTTTCAAAAGCACAGGAGGCTTTGGGGGGCATCCAGGTATAAACCATAGCAACCCTTGTTCTTTAAAAATCAAAGTTAAGATAGGGTACTTTTGCTTAGTGTCTTGCAATAGTTTGATTTTACAAGGGTATTTTTATTACCGATTAGGTTAAAGAAAATCTAATGGGGAAAATGGATCGCTGTCCCTAGATCAGATTTTCCTGGCATGATTTTATATCTTTGGAAATTACTTTTCATATTATCAAGTCAATTACAAGACCAATATTAGGAAATTATATTCTTTTCTGCCATTGTACATTGTTAACCCGTTTCCTTCCAGCCTTATAATCAATTGAATGTAGACTTTGTGTGTATGTATTCTGAGACTAAAGTAGGTAGTCAGTTACAAAGTTCTTCTAGTAACTTTCTATGGAAAATAGTTTAGGAATTAACCCCTCAAAATTATCTGGGGAATTTATTTGAAATATGTATTCCTTAGCTCTGAATATCCTCTCTCATTTGCAGTTGATTTGGAAAGGACAACAAATATGTTTTGAGAAATTCCTCATTTAGTTACAAAAGAGGGGTCTTAAAACAAATTCTCTTTTTCTAGATGTGAATTTTTATTCTCTAAAGAGTACCTTTTACAGCATAAAGTTTTACCAATAAAAGTTCACCTAAATATATATTTGGCTTATTAGTACCTTATATTTAAAATATTTAAATAAGAAAATAGTTCTAATACAAACTTTTCGCAAAGTTTGAAACTTTTAACATTTCTATATTATGCATACTCCATATTAATCTCTTTTGTTTTATGTTTGGTTTGGTTGGGTTGGATTTGTTTGTTTGTTGCACTTGGGATCTAACGCAGGACCTCACACTTGCCAGGCAGACTCTTGTGCCACTGAGCTACATCTCTGGGCTTCCAAATTAAATCTCTTCACAGTGTGTCACACGTTGCCAGTTTGATGTGAGAGATTTAACTGTTACTTCAAAATATTTTTCTCAGGGCCAGAAATAAAAACTGTGTAGTTCTGTGGAGAAAAATGTAGTTGTAAGTATTAATATAGCTTATGTAAAATACATTAGTTGAGGTAATAATACCTTTTTTTTTTTCCTCAGTTTTTGAGACCAAGTCTTGATAAGTATTTCAAAGTGGTCAGGAACTTAGTAGGTAGCACAGGCTGCCCTTGAACTGACAGTGATCCTCTTACCTAAGCCTCTTGAGTGCGATGATTACAGGCACTACCTTTTATTGCTTTTCTACTGAAGTTTATATAACACTTTAAATACCTGTTTTTTAATATATTCATATATAACTTAGGTATTATCCACAAGAATTATTTGGTGGACAGTCAGTTTTTTAGCTTATTGAATTTAAATGAAAAGCGTGCATCAAATAAGGACAGATCTATCAATGCTTAGTTATCTTTTAAGCTGGAGGAGCATTATATTATATACTTGGAGACTTATATTTAGTCTGTATGCTGTAAATTAATATATATGGTTGTTTAATTTTTAGAGGAAGAAGAAAAATATAGAAAGTATTCTGCTGAAGAAATTCAGAGAAAAAGACAAGAAGCATTGGTTCGAAGAAAGGCCAAAGTCCAGGCATCATCTGTAAATTCAGCTCCCATCCAATTTCTTTAAAGAAATATTAGTTGCAAGATAAAAACTGTTGACTATCTATAATAGAAAGTATTTTTTCTTATTTCTCTGTGAGAAACTTAATTCTGACTTACAAAGCATGGATTCCTGCTTTATTATTTAATAAACCACTGTTTGCAATGATAAATGAAACTGGAGATATATGTGAAAATACTTGTATTTTGGTTGAGGTAAAGAAAATTCAGAAACATTAGAAATTATGTAATAAAATTATACAGAGGAATGTAGTTATATTTTTAAATCTTCCCCTTAGAACCAAAAAATAAGTAACCTACCTATTTTTTTATGTCTTTTCCTAATACTACCAAGCTTTGACTTCCTGAGTAAATAGAAACTACTTTGTTTTATTTTCAGTAGCTGTTACTTTAAAGTTTTCATACATTTCCAAATTTTAATTAATACTTCCATTACCCTAGAAATATGCTTGGTAGGAAGTAAGAACTTCAGTTTTATTTGTAACAAAATTACTATTTTCAGTTCTTAAAGTACATTTGAATTTAGTATTTCTAAACTGTGATATAGTTTGGAACTCCACCATTTTTAGGATAAACATTGGTTTTGGAAGTCTAGAAAAAGAATAGTGGTGTATCTATATACAGTAATTTACTTTAGTAATTAATGTTTAGAACTAGCAGAAACTTTAGATATCTGATCTTTGTTACTGTATGGGTAAGAAAAATTACTACTGTTATTTTCAACGTCACAGGCAAATGAAAGCTGTGCTTGTATTAAAGTGATACCTTTGAATATCTAAACTGTTAATACCATTTGCTTCAAGCTAGTAGCCTATAAAGAAACTTGAAGAAACAGTAATTATTTTACATTTAAAAGAATATAATTAAAAGTATATCAAGGACTGTTTAATAGCAGTGCTTACTCTTCCTTACTTTAAACAGTCTTTCCAGGATATATGAATGAGCTTTCTCTTTTCAGTTTTCCTGTAACTGTGATTTTCTTCCCAATTATGTTTCCCAGTGACCAACCTCCTGCTTTTTGCCTTCTTGGAATTTGTTGTGCCAATAATAGCAGTCTAAGTAGAGGACATAAAGCAGTAAGCTTTATTCATATTCAATGACTGTAAGAGACCTTAGGGAGCTTACAGATATGAAATACAATGTGATGGTTTTCACCACTATTCAGTTGTTTTAGCCATGGTAACGCGGTAGCTGTTTCTCTTCAGGTGTGTATCATTTTGTAAATACTGTAGTATTTTTGTATATAAAGTAACAGATTTTAAGTAAACTATATTATTTGTCTAAAAATATATAATGCAAATAAGTTTATATGTAAGAAGTTACTTCGCTGTGTTCAGACTATATACCTTGAATATCTGTGATGAAGTTTAAACAGGGTCATGTTGCAGAGAGTCTGCCTTGCCCCACTTGAATCAGTTTGACTCTGATTCCTTGAAGTTTAGAATTGGAAATGTTTCTAGCAGTGATTTAAATTTAGTTTAACACTTGAGTATTGTAAATGATAATTTATTAAAATCTGAATGTGGTTTTCAATTACTATTACTGTTTTGATGATAATTACTTATAGGATTCAAACACAAAGTATCAGACTTGTCTTTGTGCCTTTTCAGACCTCACAAATGAGTGCATATGCGATTGAGTCCAGGTGTGCCCTCTTTTAAACACCATAAGAAAATCATAATTGGTAAACATAATTGGTAAATGTTTTATTTATTGAGAATAGTTTTAAGCAACTTTATTGAATTGATTTACGTTAAGAAATTACTATGCAAGGTATCATTTTTATACAAGTAGGGAAAGTAAACAGTAACTTTCTCAAAATTACACAATTAGAAACAAGTTGGAACTGAGGTTTGAATTCAAGTAATGTAATACCAATGATTGTGGTTTTTTTTTTTTTTAAGGTGCAGATTAGAGTTTATTAAATCAGGACTGGAGAAGGTAATACACAAATAGGAGCATACAGCACCCAAACTGAATTAAACCTAAGATTTCTGAAAAAACACCTAATTCCACATCTGGCTAGTTCTTGGCCTATTGGCACAGTGGACTGTCAGAAGAGAGGAGGAAGTAAGTTTTGGCTGAGATTTGGAATGTTTTCTGCATAGTATTCAAAGCTTGGCCAAAGGTTTATTGATGAGTCTTTGTAATAGATACAGCTACAGCTAGAAAGATGGCTGTGATTATGAAGCCCCAGGTAGCAATTCTGATGCACATCAGGAGCTGGGAATTGTTCTGCCTGGGGCCTGGATAAGGGCAGTACAGGCCACAGGCAAGGGTAGCCTTTGTGTCTTAGCAACCTGCCACCACTGTTGTGTTCTCACAGGTCTTGGGAAGGAGCTTTTCCTTGAAGACTGTTCCTACAGACACTGAGGCTAAAGCTTTCAGTGACAGGGACTGCATTGGTTCAAAGGGAGCCTTCAGTCACAAGGCCAGCAGTTACCATTGTGGTCAATATAAGTATAAGGAAAACCTCAGAATTGTGATGGACAGGTGGACTGTACTGAGGATTTGCACTAAGTGCAAGTTGCCCAGCTCTCTCTCTCTCTCTCTCTTTTTTTTTTTTTTTTTTTTGGTTTGTTTTTTGGTTTGACAGAGTATTTGCTGTGTTGCCTGGGCTTGCCTCAAACTTGCAGTCCTCGTGCCTCAGACAGAATAAAGCTGTGTGCCACCATACCAAACTGTGACTTTACATGTTGATTATACTGTCATTTCTGGGAACAGTTTGTAATAACCACTGATCTGTGGAAATTACCTCTCTATACAGCAAAATATTAAAGCATTTCAGTCATTTGTGCCAGGAATTTTATGAATATTCTATAGATCTCTTAAATTTTCTAGCTCAAGAATCTTTTTCCCTTTTCTAATCATGCTGCAGATGACTGCTATACTTCGTTTGGATGTGTGAATGTTGCTTGTACGAATGTACATGTGCATAGATTTCACCTTTTTTGTTAGAATAGGGAGTAACATGCGTATTTTAACCATCTTCATTTTACTTCATTATTTTAGTAACTTCTCGGTATTGTGGCTTTAAATTTATTGAGGACAAACTAAT
This sequence comes from Hydrochoerus hydrochaeris, assembly GCA_004027455.1. Classification (NCBI taxonomy): domain Eukaryota; kingdom Metazoa; phylum Chordata; class Mammalia; order Rodentia; family Hydrochaeridae; genus Hydrochoerus; species Hydrochoerus hydrochaeris. The sequence goes on along the minus strand of PVLA01012919.1, from coordinate 9,964 downwards.
TTCCTAGTCTAAAATACGATGTACCTCAGTGGTGATGAACCTATGGTATGTGCTGTAGCATACTGTATCATTGAAAACTCTGAAAGGTTCTCCATCACTAGTATTCCTCAAGGTGAGTAGATAAGTTAATGTATAATAAAGGGAGAAACAATATTCAGTTTATAGGTCTTTTTGTACTCCTCTAAGTTGAAGTCTCTAAAAATCTTATGTTCATTCTTTCTATTCATGGTTACCTAGTAGAACTGATATGTATTGAAACATTTAAAAATAATGAACTATCACATGTGAGCACACATTTTTATGAAAATATTTTCTAAGAAATTTGTGAGAAAAACAGTATCATTTCTATTTTCGTTAAGGGTTTGATGTGACCTTACATCATATGGCCAGATTCTTAAATCTTTCTGCATTTAATTTGTTACAATATGTTGTTATAGTTGAAATGTATAAAGAAGGTCCAGTCTCACACACATAGGTATTGTGTTTAGAAAAGGAAGAAATAAAATATTCTCTTCAGGAAATCACAGATATTCTTTGATAGAACACTAAAACTGGAAAAGTGGAAGGTTCGTAAAGGTCAGTTCTGGTTGAAACAGCCAAATAGGAAAACCAAACAAAACTGAATTTCAAGACAGGACCTCAAGAGATTAGGAAAGTGGTGATGTGAGTCAACAAAAAAGAATCATAAGCATCAGAAATGATAAACACATAGGTAATATAATGGATTTTTTTTAAGTTACTGAAATCTCTTTAGAAAATACTTGACTAAAAATAGTAACAGTCTGGTGGAGTTCATAATGTAAAATTTAAATACATGGCAATAGCATAATAGGATAAAAAAGAGTTCTTATTTTATACTTTGTTTTGTTTCGTTTTTTGGTACTGGGGATCAAACTCATGACCTTGTGCTTGCTAGGCAGGCACTTATGCCACTAAGCTAAATCCTCGGCCCCTTTATCTTGTACTCTTGACAAGCTTAAATTGTTAGTCCCCAGCAATTTCACTTTCTGGGTTGTTTTGTTTTGTTTTGTTTTGTTTTGTTTTGTTTTGTTTTGGTACTGAAGGCTGAACCCAGGGCCATTACACAGAGTTATATTCCCAGCCTTTTGTGTTTTTTGAGACAGTATTGCTATATTGCCAAAGCTAGGCTCCAATTTAGAATCAGCCTGCCCTAGCCTCCAGAATGCTAGGAATACAGGCACACACCATCACTTCCACTTCGACATGTGTATTTATGCAGTATATTAGGATCCTCCAGAGAAGTAGAACCAATAGGCTGTATATGCAATATTACTGACTTGGCTTACATAATAGGAGGTTGGCTAGACCCACAATGGCTGCGTGCAAACTGGAGAACCAGGTAAACCAGTAGCTACTTAGCCTTAAAAAGCTGGAAGCCTCAGAAGGACCAACAATGAACCTTCGACTAGAAGGTTCTAGTCAAAGGCTGAATGCCTAGAAGCTCCCTGAAGAATAGCAAGAGTTCCCATTCAAAGGATAAAGAAGCTGGAGTGTGATGTAATAGGCAATAACAGAAAAACAACAACAACAAAAAATGCTGAAGAGCCCAGCTTGCATGAGTGGCAAACTTCCCATTTTTGCTTTTTGTTTCATCCAGGCCTCCAGTCCATTAACTGCCCCTGTCCATATTCCAGGTCTTACCCCTCATTGCTGAACCATATGCTAATGTCTCATGCACATTTAGTGTTTTACTACTTTTTAGGCATCTCGGTCCAGTCAAGTAGACAAATAAGATCAACCATTGCAGTATGTTAACTGAATAATTCTTTTGAAGGACTGATTGTACAACTCAGTCTACTAGTCACACATTTTTGAGTCATGAGTGATAAATCATGTTGCTCCTTTCAAAATGTGTCAGCAATTGATTATTGCCTATTTATAATCACCTTGTACTCAAAGCAGTTTGTTGTATACTTTTATTTTCTCCCAGTAGTAAACTCCTGTGACATGTTTAAAAAGTGAAAAGTTGAAATTAACCAATAAAGATGAAAATATCAAAAACCAAAAAAATGCTAACATTGGAAATGAAAAGTCCAACATAGAATTATAAAAGCAATAATTTGATGAGAATGTTGGCATCTTTCAAAAGAATAAGCAGTCAAAGGAACTTAGTGAAGGCAAACTTACATGAGTGGAATGATTGTGATTAAAAGAATGAAGGTGGTTTGGCATGGTGGCAGAGGCAGGAGGCTCACTATTAAGTTTGAGGCATCTTGGATAACGGGATGCAAGACCTTATTTCAAAAAAAATGTCCCAGGGGATGCAACAATGGCAAACCGCATTAGAAGAACTCTCAACTAGTTAACGACATTAAAAAATTTTAAATGTAGGAAGCTGACCTGAAAAACAGCAGCCAACGGGAGCATCAGTCACCTCTCGATAGACTGTAACACCTGAGGGGAACCTCGGCCACCCCTCTCCTGCACTTGACGTCAGCTGTTAACAGTATCCTCACTACCTATCCCTCTCACCCAGACCTCAGCAGCCAATAGGAGCATCAGTGACTCCTTCCAACCTGCAGTACCTTGGTGGGCTAATAAAGGCCTTAACCCTTCCCCCCACCTAAGGACCTTGGCAGTCCAGCGAGAGGACAGTGAATTATTGTCCCCCTCTACCCTGCCAGCAGATGTTGTCAGTGGATCAGAAGAAGCCTTGGCAATCATTCTCCCCAATCTGGAGGAACTTGCCAGGTTGGCAAGAGTGAAGGTGAGCACTTCCATACAGAGAAACCTGAGTGGGCTGGAGAGAGCACGAGCAAGGCATCCTCCTACCCAGAGGAACCCAGCTGGCGCTGTGAGACCCCCAGTGATAGTATGGTTCCAGCCAGGGCACATACCATACTGGCGACCTTGAACAGTCTGAAGCTGTAGTAATAATGTGAGCTAAAGGTTGGTTTACATCAGTACACCTAGGCTGACTAGAACATAGAACCCACCCAACTGTCCCTGCAGAAGGAACTCAGGTGACTGGCCCCTTCCCAATAATGCAAGACCCAGCAACTGGGTAAACATCAGTCACACAGTAGGACCCTAAGACTCACGATGGACAGTTGAGACTAGTGAGATTGAAAAGACCTAAATATTAACCAGGAGATGAAAATGACAAAACGAAAAAGCAAAATGCAATTTCAAATTCCAAGCCCATCTGGAGCAAATGCAGGAGACATTGAAATAGAGGACATTGGAAGTCACACACCTGAAATTTCTGAAAAGATGGCAAGTGAAGAAGTAAATCCATGATGCTATAGAGAAAATCAGATCAGAAGTAATCTCTGAGGTAAAGAAAGAAATGACAACTTTAATAAAGGTGTTGCTCAGCATAGTTAGAGAAGACACAGTACAGGAGCATGGGAAAGTGATGAAAACCTTGAATGAACAATATAGGAAAGAAACTGCATGAAAGAGATTCAAAGAGATATTTAAATATTAAATATTTAAATATTCAAAGAGATATTTAAAAATTAAATATTTCACTGAAAGCTGGCAAGACCATTTGAACAGAACTGAAGATAGACTTTCAGACCTTGAAGATAGGATCACAGCTAGTGATCAGGAAAGGAAAGAATTCTTAAAAATAACAAGGGACAGAGAAAAGCCCCTGAGATTCCCCCCACAGCCATGCTGGAACCCAGGAGGCTGCACAAAGAAGCCATTCTCCCACCCTCTTGGTGAGTGCCTTTCTCGGGCATCAGCCAAGTGCAGGCCCAGTAGTATTTCCTGTGAGCCTACCGGTGCAGGAGTTTGGAATCCAACATCCCTCCCCCACCCTGCCCCATTAGCAACTGGGAACAGAGGTCTGAGCATCTCTTGGCAGGATGATTGTATGCAATATAGCAAATGTGGGGGTGGGGCTCCTCTATTTTCTCTTTGAGAGCAAGTGTTGTTTTCAGTTTTGATTTATTATGATTAATTGCTTTACTCTTTTCATTATTCTCCTTTGATTGATTTTATAATGTTCTGATTTTGGTTTGATTTTTCTATACCTAATTGACTAGACAACTACTGTGAAGATAATGAGATATACTGTGGTACCTATTACTGTTATACTGCTGTGAAGTTCTGTACCAAATTCTCTGCATTGTCTCAATTGGCTTTGTTCTGTCTTGTTCTGTTGTATTTTTTCTACCTTCAAAATAAAAAGGAGGGCATGAAATAAAAATTCAACAGCTCTAAGACAAAGCAAAGAAAAAATATAGGACTGATAAGTGTAAGTTAAAATACAGGAGTCAGCACAAATAAAATGAATTAAAAAAAAAAACTATTTTCAGAATAGAAAATTTCCCAAACATGGGGAAAGAATCTGGTAATACAGGTAAGTGTGGCATATAGAACTCCAAATAGCCATAGCCAAAATAAGCCTGTACCCAGACATAAAATAGGCAAGATCCTGGAAATTCAGCATGAAAACAATACTAAAATCTGTTAGAGAAAACAAAACAGGTCACTTATCAAGGAAAGCCCATTAGGATCCTGGCCAACTTCTCAAACCCTCAAAGTCAAGAAGAGCTTGAAGTATCTCAAGCCCTGAAAGATAACAACTTTTAACCCAGATTGATGTACCCTGCAAAACTATCTCAAAATTAATGGAGAAATAAGATACTTCCATGACAACAACTGAAGCCATTCATCTCCATCAAACCAACCCTAGAAAGAGTACTTAAATATATTCTAGATAGAGATGAAAATGACTACAATTCCAAGAACAAAAACAAAGAAACCACCAAGCAAGGCAAGCAATTAAACAAATGAGAAGAGTGGGGAACCAACAACAGGAAAACATGACAAGATAAGCCAATATATATCAGTAATAACAATCAACATAAATGGCCTCAATCAAATAGATTGGCAGAATGAATCAAGAAACAAGATCCAACAATATGCTGTGTATAAGAATTATGTCTAACTCAAAAACTCATGGCCTGAAAGTCATGGAAAGCAATATTTCATGCAACAGGAACCCAGAAAAAGGCAAGGGTAGCTATTCTGTTTGCAGACAATGGGGACTTCAAAAATGATCAAAAGAGATGAAGGAAAAATTCAAGAGGAAGAGATAACAATCATAAATGTATATGCACCAAATATGGGAGGACCAACTAAATAAGACAAACACTAATAGACATAAAAAAATCAAATATCCAATACTACAATTGTAATGGAGGACCTTAGTACCCTATTGTCACAAAGATAGATCAATTAGATAAAAAGTAGCAAAAAAAAATAGAACTGAAACAAACCTGTGAAAAAATGGACTTATTAGATGTTTACAGAATGTTCTACCCAACATCAAAATACACATTCAGCTTCACAATGGGATGTTCTCTAAAATAGACCATATATTAGTCCATAGAACATGCTTAAATAATGCAAAGGATTGAAATATTCCTAAATATTATCTGACCATAATGCACTAAAATGGGAAATGACAAAAGAAACTGCAAAAACTGCACAAACACTTGGAAATTAACACCCTTCTGAACAACTCAATGGGTCACAGTTAAAATTAAAGAAGAAATTAAGTAATATCTACAATTAAATGAAGCTCATATATCAGAACCTATGGGATGCAAAGAAAGCAGTCCTAAGAGCAAAATAGATAGCAGTGAATTCTCCCATAGGGAAAAACAAATTAGCACAAATAAACAACCTAACACTGCACATCAAGCTTCAAGAAAAAATAAAGCAACTCAGGACCAAAGCTCATAGAAGAGAAGAAATTATACAGATCAGAGCACAAATTAGTGCAATTGAGACTAAGAAAACAATGCAAAGAATTAACGGATCAAACAGTTGGTTCTTTGAAAGAGTAAAATTGATAAACCCCTAGCCAATCTTATTAAGAAAAGGAAAAAAAAAAGCTCAAATTTATGCAATGATGAATAAAAGGGTGAAATTACTACAGATACTGTAGAAATTCAGAAGATCATCAGTGCCTACTTTGACACTCACATAGGCTGGAAAACACAGGAGAAAAGGATGGATTCTTAGATATGTATGAATTACCAAAGCTGAATCAAAAAGATTTTAAAAATTTGAATAACCCAATATCAGTTACTGAAATTGAAAATGTCATTAAAAACTTACCAATAAATAAAAGCTCTGGTCCTGATGGATTCATAGCTGAATTCTACAAGAAATTTAGGGAAGATTTAATTCCAATACTTCTCAAACTCTTTAATGAAACTGAAAGGAAAACAATTCTCCTTAACTCATTCTTGGAGGCAAGTATTACTTTGATACCAACAGAGAAAGTCCCAAACAAAAAGGAGAACTATAGGCCAATCTCCCTAATGAACACAGATGCAAAAGTTCTCAATTAAATGCTAGCAAACAGAACGTAGCAAATCATCTAGAAAATATACACCATGACCATGGGGATTCATCCCAGGAATGCAGGAATGGTTCAACATGCATGAATTCATAAATATAATACATCAGATCAAAAAAGCCAAAAACAAAAATGTCATGATCATCTCAATAGATGCAGACAAAGATTTTAATAAAGTCCAACATTTATTCATGGTAAAAAAAAAAACCTGCAAGAAACTGGAATAGGTGGTCTACCTCGCTCGACCTGATAAAAGCCATCTATAACAAACCAACAATCAACATCATACTAAATGTACAAAAATTGAAAGCTTTCACTCTAAAATCAGTAATAACATAAGAAGTTCCACTAGCACCACTCCTATTCAGCTTAGTTCTGGGAATGCTACCCAAAGCAATTAAGAGAAATAAAAGGAATAAGGATAGGAAAGAAAGAATTTAAATTATTATTTGCAGGTGATACTCTACATAGAAGACCCCAAAAACTCCACCAAAAGACTACTAGCATTAATAAGAAAATTCAGTAGTGTAGCAGGATACAAAATCACTCAAAAATCACTAACATTCTTGTATACAAACAGCAAACTCACTGAGAGAAAAATTATGGAAATAACATCTTTTGGAGCAGCATCCAAAGAAATGAAATACTTAGGAATCAATCTAACAAAGGATGTAAATATCTATATATAGAAAACTATAGTACACTGAAAAACGAGATTGAAGAAGTTATCAGAAAATGGAAAGATATCTTGCTCATGGGTAGGCAGAACCAACATGTGAAAATGACCATACTCCCCAAACTTTTATACATATTTAATGCAATTCCAATCAAAATGCCATTAGCATACCTCACAGATCTACAGAAAATGTTTCTAATATTCATTTGGAAACAAGATACCTAGAATAGCAAAGGTAATCCCAAAAAACAAAGGCAAGGTAAGTGGCATCACAATCACTGACTTGAAGTTATATTACAAAGCTATTGTGATAAAATCAGCATGGTACTGGCAAGAGAGAGAGAGAGAGAGAGAGAGAGAGAGAGAGAGAGAGAGAGAGAATGACCTGAGGATCAGTAGAACAGATTAGAAGATGCGGATACAACTACAAAGACTCTCAGTCACTTTACCTCTGATCAAGGGACCAAACATGTTCACTGAAAGAAAGCCTCTTTAATAAATGGTGCTGGAAAAATGGACTTTCCACATGCTGAAGACTTAAAATAGACGAATGTCTATCACTATGCACTAAACTAAAGTCAAAATGGATCAAAGATCTAAATATTGAAACAAACACAATATCTACTGAAAGATGAGGTAGGTAAAAATTTTGAAGACATAGGGGTGAGCAAAGATTCATGAGCAAAACAAAAGCTGAATGGGACTTTCTTCAAGAAATCAACAACTGGGATCTCATCTGATTAAAAAGTTTTTGTGTGTCCAAGGAAATCACCAATAGACAAGAAAACCCACAAAATCCAGAATATATAAAGAATTTCAAAATACCAGGCCCCCCAAATTTAAAGACCCAATCAAATATGGGCATATGAGATTTATACACAATTCTCAGATTAAGAAAAACAAATGGCAAATAAATATTGCAAAACTAGTCAACATCATTTGTCATTGACAAATACAAATTAAAACAACACTGAGATATTATCTCACTCCAGAAAGAATGGCTAACATTAAGAAATCAACCAATAACAAATGCTGGAGGGGCTGTGGGATAAAAGGAAATCTGCATTGTTGGTGGGAGTGTAGACTGGTACAATCAGTGTAGATATACCTCAAAAAACTAGGCTTAGAGGTTCCATTTGACCCAGCTGTTCCTCTTTTGGGTATTTTCCCAGAAGAATTGAAAACATCATACCACAGCAATATATGTGCACTCATGTTTATAGCTGCACAATTTGTAATAGCCAGATCTTAGAAACAACCCAGATGCCCATCACCTGAGGAATGGATGAAAAAGATGTGGTATTTTTATACAATGGAGTACTACTCAGATATAAAGGATAAACTGAAGGCTTTTATAGGTGAATGGATGCAACTAGAGACCATAATCACAAGTGAAATAAATCAGACTCACATGGGTAAATATCATATTGTCTCCCTAGTGTTAAAAAAAACAGTAAATAAGTTCTAAAATGTACAATGGATATTGGGAAAATGAAAGAGAAAGACAGTGTTCAAAAGGAAAGAACCATTGGGATAGGGAAAGGAGAAAATAAAGAAGGGAAAAGATTATATATATATTATATATATAATATATATATAATATATATATATATATATATATATATATATATATATATAATATGTGTGTGTGAGTAAATATATAGAAGATAGACAACTATACTACTAATCTGCTAATCAAAAAGAACAGATTTGTTTTCATCATCTGATTGATTTTTTTCATGCCTAAATCTTGTAATATGAAAACTACTTTCAAGATAAAAATTAGCAATATATTAACTAATGTTAATATCCTATTTTTTTGAAATGCCATATCATTTTTATTGGTTTTTGTTTGTTTTGCTTTTGTTTTGTGCCAATGATTGAACTCACGACCTCACACTTGACAGGCAGGTGCTTAAACATCTGAGCAAAATCCCCAGCCTCATTTTTCTTGTTTTGTGTGTGTTTCAACAAAACTTATAATTAAAAAAAAATAAAAATAAAATGTAGAAATCTGACCAAACCTTGGATAAGAGTACACCACAAAAGACTAAATATGCCTCATTTTAAATGAGAGGAAGAAAAGTACCATTAAAACTCATGACTATATTTTTTTGCAAAAAAAAATAAAAGTATATATTAAAAAACAATTCCCGAACATTTACCACTGACGAAACTCATTTAATTTTTTGGAAGTCACAGCACAGTGATTAAATTTCCCATAGATTTGAAGACTGCTTTGTAAGGTTTTGACTTGCATGGTAATTTTTAAGGACCAGTAGTCCATGCATGATGTCCCCTGCAGTAAATTATATTGTGTATAAAGTGGTATCATATAACCTGAAAGTAGGCTGATAAATTGATAAATTGAAAACTTATACTATAAACCCTAAATCAACTACTAAAAATAATTATATAGGGTTATAACTAGTGTTCCAACCAGAAAATAAGATGGGGTAATAAAAACAAACTGAGGCCTCTGGGAACTTAGCAGAAGCCTGCATCAGGGATAGGCTGACCGGAACCTCCACTGTGGGGCCGGCCTGCCACTGGGAACTTAGTGGAAGCCTACATCAGGGTTAAGCTGCCCAGAACCTCCACTGCGGGCCCGCCCTGCCAGTGGGAACTCAGCAGAAGCCTGCATCAGGGGTAAGCTGCCCAGAACCTACACCGAGGGCCGATCCTGCCACCTGGAACTCAGCACAAGCCCGCCTCAGGGGTAGGCTACCCAGAACCTCCCCTGTGGGCCTGCCCTTCCACCGGGAAAATCAAAGAGGCCGGCCCAAGACTGAAAAATGCCCTGGACTGCTACAGATGGACCCACCCTCCCACCTGGAACATCAGAAGATCTCAGCAGTATCCAATTAGTGTGAGAAAATTTGGAACTTTGCTCCCAGGTGATGAACTTTGGACTACACCAGATTGACTGTATCAATGTGGTG
>PVLA01012918.1:0-40644 GCA_004027455.1 Hydrochoerus hydrochaeris | reverse complement strand
CTTCAAAGAATCAACAAATGGGATCTCACATTATTGAAAAGTTTCTGCACTTCAAAGGAAATCACCAACAGAGTGAAAAGAAAACCAACAGAGTGGGAAAGAATTTTAACCAGCAACCCCTCAGACAAAGGACTTGTGTCCAGAATATATAAAGAACTGAAAAACATCAAGCCCCCAAATTCAAAGACCATCTCCAAAAATGGGCATCTGAGATGAACACACAGTTCTCAGAGAAAGATATACAAATGGCAAATAAATACATGAAGAAATGTTCACCATCACTGGTCATTCGAGAAATGCAAGTTAAAACAGCATTGAGATTCCACCTTACTCTGGAAAGAAATCAACTGATAACAAATGCCATCAAGAAATCAACTGATAACAAATGTTGGCAAGGCTGCTGGGAAAAAGGAACACTGCTCCACTGTTGGTGGGAATGTAGACTGGTGCAACCATTATGGAAATCCATATGGAGAATTCTCAGAAGACTAGGATTGGAAGTTCCATTCAATCCAGCTATCCCCCTCCTGAGTATCTTCCCCAAAGAACTGAAAAGTTCATATCACAGTGATATATGTGCACCCATGTTCATAGCCACACAATTTGTGATAGCTAAATCCTGGAAACAACCAAGATGCCCATCAACTGCAGAGTGGGTGAAAAAGATGTGGCATTTTTATACAGTGGAATATTACTCAGCTATAAAAAAGGATGACCTTGAGGCCTTCATAGGCAAATGGAGACAACTTGAGACTATCCTCATTAGTGAAATAAATAAGAATCATATTTATAAATATCATGTTGTGTCTCTAGTGTAAAAAGTAAATAAGAACGACAAGTGTAATAATATCAAAATGTGTAATTGCAATTGTAAAAAAGAGAGGAAAAGAAAGTGCTCTAAGGCATACAACTGCATGTATGTTTGAGTATGTAAAATAGATGACCATATTGCTGAATCTTTGTTGGATCTTTGAGCAGAACTGTTTGTAGTCTGACTGTTTGAATATTTACTACATACCCTTTAACTTTGTAACTTGAACAACTACATCCAGGATGACAGTATGTAATTTATAAACTACTGATTTCTTAGTGGGGCTTTTTCTCATTCTCCTTTTTCTTTCTTTCTTTTAGAATTCTATATTGTTTCTACCCTTTTTTCTGTTTTGTTTCTTTTTTCTCTTCTCTTTAAATAAAATTTGAAAAATGTATAATTGCTATTATAAAAAAGGAAATAGGATGCACTATAAAAGATATAGCTGCATATATGTATAGGTGTGTGGGATTGATGACCATATTTCTAGGTTCTTGTTGGATCATTGAACAGATCTATTTGCACTCTCACTCCTTTAGTGTTCACTTTGTATGCTTTAATTCTGTAAGCTGTATAACTATTTCTAAAAGAACAATATGTAATTTATCAACTAGTGATTTCTTACTTTTTATGTTCTTTTCTTGAAATTCTGTAATATTTCTACCTTTTTCCTGTTTTTTTTTCTTTAAATAAAAAAAAAAAAGAAAAATAGCCAGGGATTTAGCTCAGTGGCATAAGTGTCTGCCTGACAAGCATGAGGTAGTGAGTTCAATCCCTGGTGCAAAAAAAAAAAAGAAAGAAAGAAAGAAAGAAAGAAAGAAAGAAAGAAAGAAAGAAAGAGAAATAAAGAAAAGTTTTTATGATATAGCTTTAAAAAAAAAAGACCCTGGGTTCATTCTCAAGTACCTTAGAAAAGAAAAAGAAATGTATATATATGAGACTGTTAGCAGTGTTTCTTGGTTTTATCCATGCCATAGTGCTATGGTCTGTATCTAGATGCCCCGCAAAGCCTCAGGGGTCCCAGAGGGGTAAGGTTGCTGGATATAGGCTGTATGATCGTGGGATTAAGAATAGGGTGCCCATCCTGGGCTAAATATGAGTGCTACCTGCCCTAAGGGTGGGCAGCCTGAATGGAATATAAGTAACAGAGAGAAGGATCTTACTGTCACTTGCTGCTGCTGCTGCTGCTGCTGCTGCTGCTGCTGCTGCTGCTGCTGCTGCTGCTGCTGCTGCTGTTGCTTTGGTTGCTGATATTTGTGTGTCGCTGCCTCCTGGCTGCTCTGTGATGCTCCCCTGCCATGCCCACCCTGCCTTGGAACTACTGATTATAAACTGAAACTTCTACAAACTTTGAGTCAAAATAAACCTTTCCCCATTTAAATTTGGGTGTCAGGTATTTTGTCTCAGCAAGAAAAAAGTAACTAACACACATAATATATTTAAGTGATAATTTCTTTAGGGCACTCTAGTGTAGAAAATGAGGCTTAGTCAGTCAGTTGGCAAAGGGCTTCAGATGCCCCAGGTCCTATTCCACTGCCTTGTGGGCTGAAAAATAAACTTGCTGTACTGGAACTGCAGCACATGTAGTGAAAATTTTCCCTAGATCATATGAGGCACAGTGTGAATCTAGGATGTACCCCCAAAGTCTCATATATTTAAAAGTGGGACTTTGGAGATGTAATTGGATGATGAAGGTGCCATACTAATCAGCAGATTGATCCATTAATGAGTTTATAGCTGAATGTACTGTTAAGAGATGAGAATTTCTCAATCTGGTTCTTTGGAGGCATGAACTAACAGGCATATTTTTATCCCTAACTCTTCCCCTCACTGTTTCCTTCCTTAGGTTGATCGGCTTTCCTCTGCCATACGTTGCCACCATGTCTTTTCTGCCTAGAAGCCAGATAACTGTGTAAAATAAATATTTTCTTTTTAAACTGAAGTGTTGGGTGTTTGGTCTTAGCAATGGGAAAGTAACTAATACAGAAAATTTATACCAGAGAAGAGGGATCATTGATATGACTGTACTGATCATTCGATTTAGGAGCTTTTGGAACTGGTTTGTGGGAGGAATTTGGAAAGGTTGAGAGGTTCTGGCTAAAGAAGTTCTAGGATGCTTTAAATTGATATTGATGAGTGGCTCTCACTGGTGCTCAGAAAACAAGAATAAAAGGAAGGTGGACTATAAAAACCAGGCTCATGAGTTTTCAAATAGCGATGAAGACTGTATTAGAAGCTAAACTAGGGGCCATGCATGTTTCATTTTGGCAAAAAAAAAATCTGGTTTCATTTTGTCCATCTGCTGAGGCTCTGTGGGAGGTTGAAATTAAGAGCAGAGGACTAATTAATCTGATAGAGAAAATTTCAAGATATCCCAGTACATTCAGTATTGCTGGTTGATTTTATCCAGATTTAGAGTGAGAACTGGGGACAAAAACATAGCAGAAAACTGAAAATCTTAAATTTTGTCCCAATATAACATGTATATGGTGGCAAAAGTAGATGTGTTTGCTGAAGAGAATAGCACCACTAAAAAGAAGCCAAGTACTTTGCACTGGGACAATAGAAAAGATGCCTTTAGGTGTCACAAAAAGGTGGCTAGATGGCACCTTTTGCAGGCAAATGAGTATAAATAGATATATTCTTTTGAAAGACTTTGCTTTGATAGGAGTGCCTCAGAACATTGCTTTCTGGGTCTCCTAAGGAAGTGCTTCTCCAAGTTCAGACTTCTCAGCACTCAGACACCTCTGCAGCCATGGTCCAAGGGGCCAGGCTGTCATTGAACCTGGCAGCAGACCTTGGCATCATCCATGCGGTGCTGATTATTCAGATATGAAGAATGTAAGAGTTATAGTATTATGAAAAATTCCATTCAAATTTCAGAGGAAGGCCAAAGAGCCTAGACAATGTGTGTAAAGCTATCGGAGTGAAGCTAAAAGTGCAGTGGAAACCTTGGGCAGTTGAAAATTGTAAGATGTGAATCATCTTCAGGGGAAAGCCACAGGCAGTGTGGCTCAACCCATGAGAGAAGCCATGTGGCTAATGATCAGCAGTGCTAAGAGATATGGCTGCCCCAGCTCTTTGGAGATCATGTGTGGTCACAACCTATTTGGTATGCTGGACGAAGAGGTCTAAGGTTTACTGCGTGTCCTGCTAGGCTTTAGGCTTTAGTCTGATTCTTTTCCATCCCCTATGTTTCCTTTCTGGAATGAGAATATTTACCTTGTATCATTGTATGTTGAAAGTATTTAACTTCCTTTTGTCTGTCCTATTGAGGCTAACAGCTAAAGGTCTGTCTTAAGTCTCAGAGGAATCCTTGGGCTTAGTTTTTTCACCAGTGCTGGAAGTATAAAGATTTTGAACTCAATGCTTTTTTTTTTCATAAGGAGATGGCCATGGACATTTTGGGGGTCAAGGAGGAATGTTATGTTTTAGATGCAAGGTGTCCCTGAAAAGTCTCAGGAGTTTAAAATGGAGTGTCTGAAAGGTTACTGGATCAGTGAATTCTTCCATAGACAATCACAATTGACGATGCTATCAGGATGTGGGACCTTTTTAGAAAAGGTCAGTTGCTGGAGAGTGACCTACCAAATTTATTCTTGTCCTTGGTTCTTGCCTTTTCTCTGTGTTTCCTGGCTGCCATTGGTGTAGCAGTTTTGCTCAGCCATGACCTTCCACTGGCTTCTATCTTGGAGTCAGCTAACTGTGGACTGAAGAGTCAAAATAAGCATCTTCTTTAAGTTGAAAGTGTTGGGAAGCAAGTCTCAATGATGGGAAGGTAACTAATACAAACAAAGGTAACTAATATAATCAGAACCACATGGGCTAATGATGGGAAGGTAACTAATACAAAAGGGTCCGAATCCCAAACTTCTTTCATTTATCCCCTTTATTTATTCCTATGGGAGATAATTTTTACTTCTAAAGAGAAAAGACAGCATCCCAGGTAAAATTGGAAAAATATCTTTCAAATGTGAATTAAAACTTTAATTAATCATTATGCTAAAGGAAAAATGTACCCCAAATGCTGCAGCTACTTAGTAACTCATGAATATAAATCAGAAACTTTAAATTGCTCTTTAAACAAATATTTGGACACTCATTATTATCAGTAATAATATGGCTTATCTGACACAAAGGAAAATTGAAGGAAGCAGTTTGAGCTTAAGATTCATTTAATTTTTAGTGCACTTATTTCTGTAAAGTACAAGCCTAACAAAGTGACTGCCTGAGTGAAAGCATTTTCTAATGGTTCAGCCTTGCAAAATAGAGGTCCTTCCATGAACTTTCACAGAATGTAAAATCATATTTGTCATATGTTTAGGTGAAGTCAAGAGTGTTCTTCTTTAGTAAGGCTAAATGATGATCATACTTTTAGACTAATAACTTTGTAGGGATTCATTTTTCAGAAATCTGAGTTCTAAGAAAATGAGATGTACGATCAACAAAGAGATCCATTCCTAACTTTGACAGAGGACCCAGTCATCTTCCCTGGCTCTCCCATCATAAGCACTTTGGGAAGAGCAGAGACAGGTAGGCAAAAGAGGTATGGGGGAGACAGATTTGAGGGTCATTGGAGCCCTGGTTCTTCTTGGAAAAATTTACTTTGAAATTATTTGGTTATTGGATATCATCTCTCTATTGTATTTATTTTCTATTTGACTTTCTTTTGATCAATCTCTTCTTCCCTATTACTTTATTCTTCATTTTACATATTTTTTTTTTTTGCCCTTGGTGCTCAGCTCTCATGAAGTAGGTGTGGACCTGGGGACTGGGGTCTCCTTATGCAAGAAAGAAGAATAAAGAGTTGAAGAAGCCAAGGATTGCCCTAGTATTTTTTCCAACGATGCACTTGCCTCTCTGAATCTATTGTGGGTCTAGTGAAACTGGCTGTATTCCTTTCCCCAGGTCTGGTGAGTTAGAACATTTTCTCCTGTGACCCAAGGGTCCATGCTCAGTAATGAGATCTATGCTAGTAAGGCTGAGTCCTAGGACTTCAATTTTCATAACTCCTCTGGGATTGTTAAACTGTAAGGGTTTGCATCCTGGCCTGCCAGCAGCTGTTTTGCCACTGTCTGGAAGGAGCTACCTAAAATACAGCAACAGAGTGAAACAGAATCATAATCAGAAAATGAAACTGAAATCTGATGCCACTGTTTGCTACCCAGGAACGAGCCATTCTTGAAGTAAGAACTGCCTCTGTATGTTATATTTATGTGATTCAGAGAATACTACTTTTATAGAACATCATGTATATGGACTTTCTCTGCAGTCTTTCTTACAACAGAATCTACAACTATTTCAAAATTTCAAAAATGTGTGAACCAGCCTGTAAAACGGAATTTACACTTCCCTAAATATCCTTTACTTGTATTTTCTTCCTGAATGTCACACAGGTGACAATGGCCAACATGATGACAGGTACAGAGTGGAAAAATTTGAACCCCGACCACATTCATCATGATTAAGCATAAAATATTCATTAAATCCTATTTACAATAATCCCATATTAGTTTTCATTGATTTATAACAAACTTCCCCACATTTAGTAGCTTGAAACCACGTGTGTGCCATTTTATACCATGTAGAGTGAGCATCTGAGCATAGATAAGCTGAATCTTCTGCCAAGGCTTTCCCAGAGTTGTAGTCTAAGTGTCTAAGTTAACTAGGGTGGAAAGTTGACTACAAAAGAAACCATTTTTATCCATTTTCATACTCAATCAGGATATGGGAAACTATGTATGTATGTATGTATGTATGTATGTATGTATGTATGTATTTATTTATTATGATGGTATAGAATTCATGGCTGCTTGCTTCTTCAAGATTACCAGAAAAATCTTTCTCCAAATTGCTCACATAAAACCTTAAAGCCTATTCAAGGCACTGATGGTATCATCAACTTTTCCATATTTCCTTGGCTGGATGGGAGTCACGGTTTCCATTCACATACAGAAGATGGGACAGGATAAATTGATGCCTCATTGGAGTCATGGTGAATATACATACTACAAATCATTTACACAATACTGTGTATTGTGCAGCATTTTGTCACAAGGCTTTGTTCTCTTGGGAGGTATTTGAGACCTTTTCTTCTGACAGGAAAAAAAATGAAATGGTCATTAATCCCAACTGTGTGCTAGTGTGTATCTCTTTCCCTTGTCTACTCCTTACAATATGCTTTATCACCGCCACTCTGTAAAGTGAGAAATCTGAAACTGATGGTGTTAATGGAGCACCACTTCCAGTCCTAAGATCCCACTGGTCCTTCGAGAAGCCCTCGTAGGACTCCTCCCTGTGAGGCATGAGAAGGACGTGGCTTCATTCCTGTCCCTGCTCCAGCTGGTAGTGTCCATGGATGACAGCACTTCTTCTGTGTCGTTCCATCATATAACACAGAATGACATACTTTAACACTTGCTTTCATGTCTATCTGTACTCATCCCATGTAAGAGTGACTAGTGGCTGTCAATCGCATGAGGGAACTGCCTCAGGTGCCCTGTTCCTTTCTGCATCTTAGGGTCTAACGTGAGATTTGACTCACAGTTGGTGCCCAATAAATGCTTATGGAACAGTCTTTGGTAAACTTAAGATACATTCAATAAAAGGAAGTTGGCACATATAATAACACATTACTGCTCCTTCTCTCTTTATCTTCTGTTTTTAGAAAAGAATTATTGCCATCCTGAGGGGAGACAAGTAGAGGCTGCCTGCTGCCACTGTCTTTGGGAAGTTCCACAAATGTAGCTTTCTTCTTTTATCTTGCCTCTTCCCTCTCTTTTCATCAGAAGGTCAACAGCAGGACTTATAAAATCCAGTGGCAGAGGCCATCATGAAATTCACTAAAATGAGAGAGAGAAAACTTGGGTCCCTTAGGAAAGTAATTTCCTGCTTTTCAAATTCATATCATTTCCACCACCTGTAAACGCTTCACTTTCCAGTTCTCTCAACTGAGATCTTCAGTCTGTAATGGATCGTGTAACTCAGATATTTTTCTGCCTTCCTCACAAAACTAAAAATTAAATAATCTCTACCTGAGATTTCACTTCTTGAACTGAATAATTCAAAACCAGTTTATTAAATGGTTCTTATATGCAAGATGGAATCCTGCAGGATGTGGGGAGACATTTTAAGGAATTAGAGTATGCCATATTTGGAGGAGTTTGGGGGAACCCAAGCTTCCTGTTCCAGAGATAGACACGGAGACCCCTGAGGAACAACATTTTAACCTGGGATAAGTTTCATCATGTTTTTCCTTTGCTCGATTTGCTTTGTTCTGTTGTTTGCTCTGATCAAGCCTATAGGCTTCTGAAGACACAAAATATAAATATAGAGAATATTAGTCTATAAAATAGTAAAGGTCACAGTCTTTTATCATGAAAAGCTAGTGAAGAATCCAAAGAATGAGTGAATATTTCAGATAACAATTCATGGTCATCATCATCACCATCACCTTCATTGTCAGTTACTCTGTACGGTGTGCCACACACTCTGCTATGTGCTTTAAAGTTATCTTCTTCATCAACTAAATGAGGTCATCAATTATTTCAAAGCTGAGAAATCTGAGGTTCCAAATGCCCAGGGGTCAAGGCTCTGGGAATCAGAATTCACAGATTCTCTTTCTCTTTCTGCACTTTATAAGTGTTGACATTTCTTACCTTCTCAAAACCTCTGTTTACTAACCCATTCACGGAACACTAAAACTTCTTGATTCACTAAGTTGCTGTGAGAATTGTGAGAGGTAGAGGACATGGAAAGCTGTTAGCTGTTAGTGTTCCCGTTCTGTCCTCATTGTGTTACTACTCATTGATGCAGCTAGTTTTTGTTATAACTTGAGTGGATTTGAATCTTCAGAAATGAGCAAAACATCATCTAGAAGAAGAGTATGTTTCAAAGAATATTCATATGAATAATAAAAATGGTATTAATAATAATAATGATGCTATAATGACTATAGACACTTCCATGAGCTTGCCGTGTCTGTAGAAATGTGTATTCTGGGGACAGAGGTTAGAACTGGTGACCTGGAGCAAAAGCTTTTTGGGAAGAAGACTTGATTAAGAAGGTGGAGATTCATTCTCAAGCCCATTGATTTTCCCCAGAGGATCCTGAGTTGCAGGTTACAATATACTGGTTGAGAGGGAGGCTACTTCCTCCCTGATAGGCAGGGAAATCTGGGTCTCTGAGTAATTCGAGTGTGGCCCCAGGAATGTCCTTAAACAGAATGTGTCAGGGAGAGTGTTGTATGCAAAACAGCCCAAGGCAGTGAGCCCCAAGGGGAAGGGTCAGAGCCTAAGAGTCTTTAGGAATGGCTAGATATTAGAAGAGAAGACTGATGGGGAAGGGCTGAATTAACACAGGACAGTCAGGGTGGATAGTGGATAGATCTTTGGATATCCTTGAAGATTGGAAGGAGATTGATCAAAAGTTTTCAGTGTGTGAAATATTGATCATGTTCATGTGGATCATCAAGCTCATTGAATGAGCTAAAATAAGAAAGAAGAGGAAGAATAAGGAGTATAATGTTAACCTTCAGAAATTATGTTTATTCATTCATTAGTTCTTCATTGATTTGTTCTCTCAACAGTAAAAGAGCACCTACCAGGTGGTAGGCCTTGACTAGACACCGGAAATTCCATGAGAAGGAAGAAAGACTGATCATTAAAAAGATGGTAGACACTGATCAGGTCTCAGATAAGTTAATTTCTGATCTTCTAAGGAACTGTACTGTATGAGGCTGTTAGTGCCACTTGACTAGTAGTAGGGAAAGGGGGGGTGGGATGATTAGGGACCACAGTAATAACTTTTCCAAGACCGTACAGCTACTAAGAAATAGTTCAGCCAGAATTTAACTCAGCCAGTCAGCTCAAACATTAAAAGAAAAATAAAACAGAAACAAAAGTAAAGAATATCCCCAGTTTTGATTTTTAAATTCTCTCATCTTCGATTTTCTAAAGTGGCTGCAGTTAAATTTAGCAGCCTACAATTGCTCCCCGGTCCAGTCAGCATAGCTAACTACAAGATTTTAGGATGTCACTCTTTGATTAGGGGCATCAAAATAGGCTGCTGAGCCACCCTGGCCCAGCACAATGGGGGCCGATTGGGCAGTGAGTCAGCCAGAAAACTGCTGTGAATGTCAAGTACAAACATCCCAGAATAGCTGTCCATTGGGCACAAGGCTTCCGTGGCTGCCCTAGGACTGCCACCCTGTGAACTGAAGACAGCAGTGAGCTTGATAAGATGGGGCTGAGCCTAAAATAATCCCTGTCTGCTTCACAAGCCTCCTGGGGAAGTGAAAGAAGATGCTTATTAGAAGGGAATTAAGAGCCTAGGAACGACTGAGCTCCCTAGGGACCAAAAGGAGCCCACCTGTCACCTCTCCATGTCTAAGGCACAGGGCATACTCAGCCTGAGCCTGCACCTTTGAAAATTTTGATTTACCGACATAAGAGCTCAAAAATAAATAAATAAATAAAGTCTTCGTGGAATTCAGTAAGTAGAATTTTCATTAACGATGTGAATCAAGATAGGGCTGGAAAATAAAAAGATATTCAGACTTTCAGACACCAAATCATTAAATAGAGATTGTGAAGTGGTAGGCAAAGAACTTGGCACTGGAGACTCAGTGATAAACTACGCATCACTGATTACTAAGTCTCTATAAAGTCCAAGTTTCTTAACCAAATACTCAAGAGTTTTCCCTTTGGGAGGATTTGTAATGTATTGTTGAGGCCTCCTCAGGTCAAACATAAATAAATACATGTCAAATTGGATTAAAGGAAACAAGCAAACAAGTTTTTTGCTCAAGTAACAAAAGTGCATAGTTAGGAAGTCTTCAGACATAGTCTTATGCAGGGCCAAAGCAATGTCACCAAAACTGTCATCTCATTCACCTCATTTCTTTTGTCCATCTTCTATTTTGTTTCCATTCCCAGAAATATCTGTTTTTTAGCTCCTAATGTTTCTAGGCTTTCAAATTCACAGTTCATGGGTAGTGAGACTCCTACAAAGGTTTCAGGATTAACTCTGATGAAAACGACTTGGGTAATAACCTTGTCCTGAACTATTAATTGTAGACGGCTGGTGAACTATAATCATTGTTTAATGCTAAAATCCCCACCCAGTCACGTGGAATCAGACACACAAAATTCACATGAACTATATGTAAGAGAAAGATAATCTCTGTAAAAAATATTACCTAGGTTTTTCCAGAGGAAGAGTTCTGTATATTAGAAGTGAAGAAACAATAGATGAACATTATACATGTTTAAGAAGGCTGCACCTGCTCTGAAGTAGCTTCCAGATGGCTGGTGAATTCTATCCCTAGTCCTGGCATTAAAGAGCTGAGTAACGCTGAAGAAATCCTTCTTTCTCTTATAGTCTTGGCCTCTCTTTTAAAAAAGGAGATCTGTTCCAATTTCTCAGCAGTGGGGTATTTTGTTTAGTTAAACTCTATTTGAGAAGACTAATACCCAACTTATATGTTAGACAAGCATGTGGCCACTTGCTGGGAAGACACACTACCCCTTATTGTCTTTAGGATAACTCTTTAGGCTTCTACACTTAGAATACTGGGTAAAGGATATATCTCTTGAGCACTTAGTAGGCATTATGCCAGATATAATAGAAATAGCAAAGACAAAGAGAAGCAAGAAGGTGAGGGGACATGGTCAAGCAAGTTTCCAGTGGGAAAATGGAACTGAGTCCACAAGATGAAAAATATATGCCATAGACTTAAACCACCCAAGGCATTTATCCACTTAATCTGCCTCTTCCAAAAGGCTGCAACCAGCTTTTGTTAATGGCCTGACATTTCCAGCCTGCTCTGCTCAAGTGGCCAGAGAGAGCATTTAGTCAAAGTGCAGCAAGTTCTGGCTCTGAACGTGTTAAGCATTGAAGGAACAGAGGAACAGTGGCAGAGACTGAGCAATGGTCTACGATTGAGAGCTACTCTTTTCCACACTACATGAACTACCTACAGAAGCACGAGTAACAGAAGTTCCTGCCTGCACAATGCTTACAGTCTGGAAGGGGAGGAGGAAGGGCAGCTGTTTCACAGCAGTGCAGTCTGACAGCAATAAGGATAGTGCAGGAAATGGGTTACACAAGCTAATGTGCTCCAAAAGTCACGTTGAAACTTGGCCTCAGTTGTGATGAAATTAAGAAGTGGAGCCTTTCAGTAAGTAATGAAGTCTTGAAGACTCTACCCTCAAAAAAAAATGGGGGGTAGATGCCTTACAAAATACCTAGAAAGATCTAACCTATGTCTTTTGTGTCTTCCTGTCCCTTCCACCATCTAAGTGTTCAAGGAATCAGCTTGGAAGCAGAGACCTCAGTCCTTACCAGACCCTAAATCTACCGGCACCCTGACCTACTTACAGCCTCCACAATGGTGAGAAATATATTTATTACTTATAAAATTGCCAGTCTTAGGAATTCTGTGGTAGCAGCACATATGGACAAGACAGATGTGTTTTCATTGTTGCAAATGGACAACATCAGGGAAGACTTGGGAAAGCAATGTGTCTGCAAAAGCCTTCACCATAATCGCTCCCCTTCACTCATGTTTAGAGCAGTAGAAATTCCATCATGTTCCTTGAAAATCTCCTCTTATTATTTGACCAACTTTTACACCTCAAAAATGATTCTTATTGAAGCTCTAGCACTAAGTAACATAGAATATGACCTCTTTTTTTAGAGAAAAAGTCTTAACGAATGTAATAAAATTAAATGAAGTCGCTACAGTGGACCAAAATTCAATACAACTGGTAGCCATATAAAGGGTGAGTCTGAGGGCAGATACCCATGCAGGGGACACCGTATAAAGGTTGAGTTATACTTCCACATACCACGGGACTGCCAGAAGCTGTGAACATTGCCAGGTTCAGAAGCTTAATTCATAATCTTAAGAATGCCAAAACCCTGATCATGTTGTTATATTGCACTTTATATTCTTCAGATGTGTGAATGAATTCCTCTCGTTCAAGTCACTGAGAATGTGATATTCTGTTATACTGTCCCCAGAAAATTCCCTTTCATTTCTTTCTTCTAAATAATCTAAGGAACTTAAGGATTATTTATTATATCCTTGAGTGTTTAGACTTAAGAAAATGATGGAGAATATAATATTGTAAATT
The DNA here is from genome assembly GCA_004027455.1 of Hydrochoerus hydrochaeris. Taxonomy (NCBI): domain Eukaryota; kingdom Metazoa; phylum Chordata; class Mammalia; order Rodentia; family Hydrochaeridae; genus Hydrochoerus; species Hydrochoerus hydrochaeris. The sequence continues at coordinate 27,696 of PVLA01012918.1, read as the reverse complement.
AAACTTTAGTGTTTCCTACCTATAGACATTGCATATAATATGTTGAACAAATATTTTCCAGTGCTCAAAACCTGTTATACAAGTTGGTAAAGAAATAATTCTTATCATTGATTTTATTACTTTGACGTTTATTTTACTCTTTAGCATAAAGAAGTGTAATCCAACTATTCATGGTAAAACAACTCATTTATCAATTGCAACTGTAAGTTGACCATAGATCCACGAGTTTGGCAAAAGTGAACCAAAAACATTCTCCAAGAATCAAATGACTATATGGAATTTACAATAAAGAGTATCATCCATGTTTTTATTATTTACAAATTATATGGTATGTTTTGTTATACACTGCTGATGATAATGGTATATACCTTTATGTATACTACTTTTTAGAGTTAGTGGTTGAGTATTCACCTAAAAGAATGAGTGTTCTCACACCTAACCTGAGCTCCATGCAATGCCAAGACCAGAGTTCTCATGAGGTGGTCCCTTTAGATTCAGAGTTGGGCTCAGGTCACTGATACTGTTGTACAAACTTTCTTCAAGTGACTTTCTCCAGAACTCTCCAGACATCATCTATTGACTGTATTTAAAAGAAGGAACGTTCAGAGAACTTCAGTGCTTCTCCTCCCAGAGGATATCAACATGAATGCACACTGACTGCCTCATCCTCTGACACATAGAGCTCTTCAGACCAAAGAGGACTGAGGTGGCCAGGCTCGGCCAAACCATCAATGAGAGTTTATATAACTCTTCACTTGCATCCCATTAAATATAGCCAAGACCGTCCTGCCTGATGGTTTTTCCCCAGGCCTGAAAGAACGTCATCATCTGATACATCACTGCTTACCTGAAGGAAAAGGGAAGTACAAATCTCAAATTCAAATTGCAAATTTTTTTAAATGAGAATTTATATTATTAAGTCTTGCCTAACCAATCATTTTGGTACACAAGCAAAGCACAGAGCAGAAGATACTGCTGATGTATTAGTATATATCAAATCTCCTGAGATAAAAGGAAAGGGTTATTTTATTAAATCTGCCTGGGAAAGCTTGGATAAACTTCCATGAGTTTACAGCTGGTAGAAATTTTCTACATCACACGTTTTTTTCAGATTGCAGAAATTCTGGGAATAGGACGTGGGAGAAAGTGGAGGAATGAAGGAAGATTATCCTTGCTGAAAGAGGATGTGGATGTGAGAAACAAAGGCAGAAAGTGAGAAGTGGAACATGGTCTTCTGCAGTCCCTTAGTCCTCTCTCCAGCCCTCCCCAATCATACCTCTCCTGGCTCACTCCTCCAGGCATGATGTCTCACTGTAGGTGTCTCCTCTCTCTGGAGGGGAAAATCTCAATCTCAGCCTTCAAATTCTCAGTTAATTTCTCTTCTTTAAGGAATTTGAATATCCTTTATGCCCCCTTTTCAGAGTGGACTGATGGCATCTGTTTAACCCTCTTCTACACTGTGGGGTCCTTGAAGCAGGCATTGTGTCTTCCTCATTATGTTATGCCTGGTGCACACCACGTAACAGTTATTCAAGTAGTAGACATGAAAACAACCTGCGCTCAGGACTGCCTGTGGCTGAAGCCCACACAGTATGAAAGATGCTGCTACTTTAGGATAAATAGGTACTATCAAGACTGCTTGTACCTCTGACTGTTTATCCAGCTGTTGTAGCCAGCTTTCCCATTGCTGGAATAAAATACCCAACACCTTTCTCTTAAAACAATAAAAGATTTATTTTGCTCATCTTTTCAGTGTGACTAGTCCATGGTCAGCTGGCTGCAAAATAGAAAAAAACATGGTAAAAAAGAGAAAAAAAAGCTATTTGACCCATGGCACACAAGAAGCAGACAGCAAAAGTAGTTGCCACAGATAAGAACGAACTTTCTAGGTCTTGACCTTAGTAATCTGCCTCTTCCAACCAGGTGCTACCACCTAACAGCACATTCAGTTTTTGAACTTGATACATGAATCCACTAATGAGTATAGTGTAGAGCCTCCATGCTCCAATCACCTTCCAAATATGAGACTTCGGGTAGACATCTTAGGTCTAAACCATAATGCTATTTTTCTTACTTTTCCTGTTTCCTTCTGCCCCCGTACCTACCCTTGCTGACTTCTTTGGTCTTTTGTATTACTGGTGCAGCTCCTCATCCCCAACTCTTCCAGTTTTCTCACAGTTGACCCTTGGGGTTGGGAAGTAAGGAAACCCCTGTATCTCCAGCTCAAAGGTTATGGTTTTTTCTGTGTTCTGTGTTCTAGGAAAAAAAGCGCAATGGTGACTTGGAAAGAACATGGGATTGGTACTGTAACAATAGCATTCTAACCCACTTCCAGCTAGATAACTAAGTCTGACAAGTCTGAGCCTCAGTTGACTTGTCAGTAACATAGAAATGATAATTTCTACATAACTCAAACTTCTTGAAAAGTACAAATGAATACAGTATGTGAAGCATTTTACAGATATAAATTGTCATGCATGCATGAGGAGTTAAAATTCATTGTATGGGCTGGGGATGTAGCTCAGTAGCTTAAGTACCAGTCTGGCAAGCTGGAGGTCAAATGTTCGATCAATCCCTGGTACAAAAAAAACTCATTGTACAGTGATCAGTACATTGTATTGTAGATGATAACATTGCAAGTATTTAAATATTTGACAAGAACCCAAGAATATTGCATCTTTGGATTCCTCTTTACAATCTTTCAGTGTCACAAAGGATTTCTGGTATGATTCATTCTTCAGACTCGGTTGGCTTATCCCACATAAACCCATGATACTGAAACAGCATTCAAAACTAGATCTTAAATCACCATGCAACATTTGGTACCTGGCCAAAGTGATAGTAATATGAATCCATCCAATTAAATGAAGCTCAAATGACATCCCTTTCCTGAAAATTTCTCTGACTCAACTCTCCTGCAAGCCACCACTTAATAAACTCTGGAAATGTTTTAATCATCCTCCATGTTCACTCCTGACCCTGATGTCCTAACTGTCCAGCACTCCTTAAGTTTACTAGTATCTTGAAAATAAATAAACAGACTAGAATGGAACAAATGGAAAAAATATTTTTTTATTTTCACTTATGACGTCTTGCACAGAAAGGAGTTGTAGATGCCACAACAGAAAGCAGTCTCTGATCAACACAGTCATACTGTCACAAAATCATTAATACATCTTGTCAACTAGAGGTCTCAATGCCATAGCTACTGCCAAGGAATATAGTGAAACTGACATTTCTGACACCATTTTCCACTTCTAGCTCAACCTTTCATACTGCTTATATTTGACCATGGGAAAATCACTTTATCTCACTACATCTCAGTTCTTTCACCTGTAGAATGGGAATAAATCATAGTTCTTGGCTCAGAAATTTACTGAGACAATTATATTAGATAGTAATTGAATACTGGTGGATACTAAGGAAATGATCCTTATATGCTAGCCATTATTGTTATTATTATTATATTTCAGTGTCCTAGGTTCCAAGTCTCATGCTATTGAATGATACATCACTCTTTTGGCCAACTTCCCAGTGGCCACATGCTTAGAATTGTCACTATTTCCCTGGGTCAGGTTCTTCTCTGTCTCATTCATGTCTGTCTTGCAATTATTGATATATGATCATGTACCACAGGCTCCTAAAATGCCATATACATTTTTCCACACCAGAGTTTTTTATTTTGAATTGCAGTTCATTATTTTCCCCTCAAGATTCAGGATACCAAGTCAACAGGAACCTAAGACCTCCCATGAGTCCTCACTATGCATGGGCTGACTGGGGAAGAGCCAGATGCTGGCCCTCTCCCGAATATGCACCACTCATGGACCGTGGGGAAGGAGAACAAGAAGTCAACAAGAAGCTGAGACCTCCTGTGAGTTGGTGCCATGCTTGGGCTGACTGGGGAGAGCCAGACACTAGCCCCTTTTGTTATGTGGGCAGGGAGACAAGAAGAGACCACATTCACCACCCTCCATAAGTGACTGGCTGATTCAGAGAAACACAGGCTGTGATCATAGCTAATGAGGTAAAATACAACTTAATGCTTATAGTGTTCAGTGTTTCATTGACTTTGCAGGCCTAAAGTCTGTAGTCTGATCATCTATTCAGAGGATAACAGTATGCAGTGTAGCATACATGCGGGAATCAACTTCTGAAGGCGGTGACCATTGTTAATTCCCTATTATATTGTTTTAAAGTTCTGTATCATTTTTCTTGTTTTGTTTTGTTAGGTTTTATTCTGTTTTATCTTGTTAGGTTTTGTTGATTTTGATAGTGTGGGCAGCTATTTCAAAGATAACAAAATAAATTATGGTAGCCATTTTGAATTTACTATTATCTTGTTTTGAACTCCTGTATTGCATTCATTTTGTTTTTATTGGTTCTATTCTGTTTCTCTTTTGTTTGCTTGTACTCTCTGAAGGGGCAAGCAGCTATTTTGAGGACAACAAGAGGCATTATGGGTCTTGTTTTGAGATCCTATATCACTTACACTGTCTTGTTTCAATTTGCTTTATTCTTTTTTATTTTGCTTGGTTTTATTCTCTCTAAAATGAATTTTTTTAAAAAAAGATTCAGTATACATCAAAGACAAAGGATCAGTCTCACTCATCCTTGTATCTCCAGTATTTCACAATATATCTCATGCATCATTGGTTTTTAATATTTGCTAAGTTAATAAAAAAAGAAGAAATATTACTTAACTCCTGCCTTGTTTAAAACAGTTACTGAGTATCACCAGGAGGTAAAAATAATATTTATGTAACTTCTCAGTTCACCAAGCATTGTGTTATGCAAGTTATGATGACTATGTTACTGTCTCTTTACTATTAAAAATTACATGTGTTTGTATTTATGAGCCAACTAAGAGTAGTTTACGTAAGTAGGGATTACTTTTCTTGTATCACTGATGGGAAATTTGTGGCCCCATTTGCACTCTGCTGGCATCCTATGGGCCCTGTAATATACTATAGTATTGCTCTACCACCTGTAGCTTTACCTGTGTTTTTGAAAAATGGTTCCTATAGCTCCGGACAATGTCTACATTCAAAGAAGAATGCTAATGCTCTAGTCCTTTCTGCATCCTTGCTTTAGTTCCAGGAAATTAAAAGCTACGTCTGGAGAATGCAGAAGAACTCCATCTATATACTAGTTGCCACACCTTCTGGGAGGTTTGAAAAACAATACAGGCTTTCAAAAAAATCAAGTTTCTTACCCAGAAAAGAAGAAAATGGACATTAAGAAGTGTTTTAGAGTCTCCTGAACTTCATCACTGGAGATTCCTCAATGTCCCTAGTGCTCATCTGGAAGGTGAGGAGAACAATATGTACCATAAAGATAGTGGGGCATGGGGAAGCTAACGTTGAGTGCTGGGTCCATTGACTCAGAGTCCAGATAACATAGACCAGAAAAATGCATTTAAATTTATGTTTATATCAATTTAGAGCAAGCAAGTCTTCATCTTACAGTTTCTTTATTTTCTAGGAAGAATTTGCTTACTAAAAATATTAAACCTATGACCTTTCTGCTAGGGGCATCAAATGCAGACCAAATGAACTGCTGCCCTGTTTTTGTCATGTTTTATACAGCAGGCTCACTGAACCTTTGACAAAATACCAGTTCAGGGCAGGTCACTTCTAAATATGTTCAGCCTAAATTCTGAGACTGGAAGTGAATCACAATGAGGTTTTAAGTATTATGCAGGGGAAAATAAAAAATCCTATTGACCAAAATACAGGCTCAATTCTGCTTGTTCAAGGAAAATCTTGGATAAGTCTATTCAGCTGGAACCTCCTAACAGCTAACAGCAATAAAATACCTTCGTGGCCTTTCTAATCCATTTTTAATTTTTGAATAACATTAATAACATAAATACCTTAGAGTTAGTTACAAGCTGCTTTCCTTCCTAAGGATATGAAACTCTTTCCCAAGTATACACCCCATCTGTCTTTGCCAAACCCTGATGAAATTTGTAAATATTAGAATAATTGTATCTATTTTGCTGGTACAGGTATTAAGATACAGAGAGGTACATTTACCTGGAGAAGGGTAGACACTTGTCAAGATTATTATTGCTTTCCCACTTGTAAATACTTACTAGTCCCCACCCCAGACAAAGAACAAGCTCTTGATTTATTTACCCTAGAGCTCATGGCCCTTAACAATCTACCTATTAATTTGAGTGGGTGGAAGATTCATATTATTATCCAGCAGCACTTAGCCAAATGCCCTCTATGTTAAGTTTGGCCATGGAATCTACCGAATCCTTCCCCTTAGTTTAAAATGCTCTCTTGCTAAAACAAATATTTCGTGGCTCCAATTTCTTCTTTACACTTTCTGTATCAGTTAGGAATTTCATACTTGGTAAGGAGCATTGAGGAAGTAGAAATGACTGCCACCAGCACTTTCCTGAAAAGGCAAAAGTGTCAGAAGTTCCTAACTCACCTGATAACAGCAAGGACTTTGAAGAGAAAAATTCTTCCCATCCTCCCAATTTGTCATCTGCTGGAGGTTAGACTACTGCCACAGCATACCGGAAAGAGAGTTTGCTTTGGAAGAGGGCGAGTCTGAGTTGGAGTCCTACTGATGATTCTTACCAGCTGTAGAATCTCTAAGTAAGCTGCTTATAACGTTTCTTCACATCAACTCTCACATCTGTGAAGTTATAGTTAAAAGACTTAGCATGGATGTAAGGTGCACATCAATACTCTCTCACGTGCTAAACTTTGTCTGCAAAGCCTAATTTGAAGGCCAAGCTCCAGGCTGAAGATCTTTGTAGGCTAGGCTAAGGATCTCCAAGTTAGATAAGTGAAAGTGAGGAGTTAAAAAAAGTCATACTACAACAGGAGGGAGATTTGACTGTAGATGGAAACATATAGTAAGAACAGATTGAACTTAGACCTGGAAGAATAAGCAATAAGACATGAAAAAGGACTGAAAGTGAGGTTCAAAGCTCCCTTCTCCTTCTTTATACTTTCCTCTCCTCAATCACCCATTTTCCTAAATAGTGCCAATGATTTTTTAAAAGACTATCAAGAATATTTTCTAGAGGGAGCCAAATTGATCTGCTGGAGAACATAAATGTCTAAAAATCATTAAAAACAACCCAAACATGCAGAAGAAATTAGGAAATGGAAATTAAGCAATACGGTACTTCAAGGGTAGTTACAATGGGAAAAGTGTGGCCAGAATGATTTCTACAGAATATACCTTTATTTGCTTAAAATTTTAATACTAAACACTTATAGTTGTTTGGATAAGCCTCAGAACATAAATAATTCAACTCAAAGGCTTTCTTTTCTTTAAATACTGAATAATGTAGTATACTAACAAATATACCTATTCATTTTTCTGTAAAAGTAGCATACCAAAAACACAAGCAAGAATCAGATGCCCATTGTGGGAAATAAAAGAGAGAAAGGGCAAAGAAATTTGTTTGAGGTCTTTCCCAGTGAATTACTGATAAGACTAAATTGAACACCCAGAGACACAGAGAAAAAGCTCCTTTCTTTTCCAACTCCTCACTTAGCACCAACTAAAAAAACACTGCAGAGCACTGGTCTTCTCCTTCCTCCCTCATTCCCTTGATAGAAACTCTAATGATTCCAAATGAAAATATCACTTAAATAAAAATTTTAGAGCAATATTAAGACTCCTAAAATTATACACAGATCAAAGTATAAGAAGTAATATATTTTGTGAATCTCTTCAGTACTGTCATTAAAATAATAAAGTACTAATTTCCCACTTCTACAGTAGTTCTATCATAATCACAACACAGTTAAATATTTGCCTTTGCCAAATTAGGATTTATAAAACTACGAGTAGACATTAGTACATCATCAGCTTCTAGGGGTTGAGAGAGAAATAGTTTTGTATAATTTGGGCATGACAGTTTGAGGATTCTGGTAAATGGTCAAAAGTTCAAGCTTTTTCCTTTGCTTTCTGTGTTTAGAGAACAAAATTACAGTCTACTTGGAAAGACTTCTTTAATTCTAACATTCAAAAATACTAATAAATACTAATACTAATACCAAAACAAAACTTCTCTCCTCCAGCCATCCACAGCACCTACAATGCTCTTCCACGGCATCTTCCAATGGCCTTTAAATAACAGGGATGTTTTGGAACAATAAGAAAGGATTGTGTATTAAAGTTTTAAAGGGTAAACATTTTTAGACCTCATTTTCTTTCTTCTTTGAACCATGGATCTTCTGAGATCCATGCAGAAGACATGCCTGTAAATGGCTATGCTCGGTGATTGGCCCATACACTGAAATAAACACAACACCTCAAAACTCAGTCAACAAGTCATTTGATGACCATGAAAAATATGATTCCTGGCTGTTGTCTGAAAGCAATTTTATGAGACCATTTGGTAACTTAATAGTAACTCTGGGTCAAGGACTGTCAAGAGAAAACTAAGAAATTAAGTACCATGAAAGAAATGTCACCACAGCAGAAGTGGCCATGTGGAAGAAACGGAGAGGACAAGGACCTGTGTCTAGTGCCAGCTTCAGTTTCAACTTTCTTGGAAGAAACAGGCTATCCCAGGGAGGAGCTACGGCTTCTACTCGGGCTTGGATGGTTGGGAAAAGCTACTTCATACCTCAACACTCTTCTACTAAGAGGAAGTTAACTTCATGGAGATATGTAACCCTGGTGAGTGGTAGTGTGCAAACACAAGAAGGTGTCTGAAGGCCATGCTGTGGTCAGGTTCTTTCACATTCGCAAAGCTGGAGGACACAGCCTGTATCTCAAACTCAATGAAGCCAAATCTGTAAAAGTTTCCATTAAGTAGAATAGATTTTTGATGACCACAGACATTTTTCAGAGGAAGAGTGAATAGGAGTACTTTTCTTTCTGTTTTTGTGCTTGCTTTTTGGTACCAGGGATTGAATTCACACCTCACACTTGCCAGGCAGGTGCTGTGCCACTGAGCACATCCCTGGCCCAAGAGTACTTCATGCGGTACTGAAATTCCACACAATACCATGAGAAAACAGTCACTAAAATAAGAAAAATTTGGCCAATTATTGTACTTTAAGTCATGAGAAATTGCCTATGTGGTAGAAAACTATGACAGAAGGTTTAGACTAATCTTAGCTAACCCTAAAATAAGAAATCACAATCCATTGTACAAAACTAATAGGTTACATGAGTCAAGAGACATTACAGCACAGACCTAAAAGAGGTTTCTATTTGCAAAACAAACCAAATTCTCTAATGACCACAGTTTGGCAGAAGAATTCTTACAGCTTCTTCCCTAGTTATTCCTTTGTCATACTTTGGGTAGGTGAAGAACTATGTTTCTAAGACATATGGTCTCTCTAATATTAATGCTTTAAGTTACAGTCAAAATTTGTTCACCTAGTATTCTATCCATGAAAATAATTTTGCATCTGTTTTCTGTCAATAATTATGTATTGATTTCCAAGTTCAGCTCTTAGAGAAATCTTCCCAACACCCCAACCATGGTAGCCTGAAGCTACTTTTAGGAATTCACATGGAACAGGAGACTAAAAGATGTCTGAAAATGGTGACGCTGACCATGGTACTGACCATTTTCAAGTCTAACACGAGTGTCTCCAAAGAAATTAAAGCCTGTTGAATACACAGTAAAGTGAACAGAACAAAAAAAGGTAGAGAGAGAGAGAGAGAAACAGAGATAGAGATAGAGATGATAGAGACAGAGAGACAGGCACAGAGGCAGAGGCAGAGACACAGAAAGAGATTTCTAAGAATGTATATTTAATATAGTTTTCATTTATGAAAATATAATGAAAGTGGCAATGATACAACAACCTTGGTGGAGATTTATATAGTATTCTGTGCTAGTTACAAGGCTGACCACTTTATTTTCATCACTTATAAAGTACTTACTCCCACTTAATTCCATTTAATTTATGAGCAGACTAAGGCTTTAAAAAGTTAATTTTCCATAGGTAAGGAAATTAAGTGGCAATCCTGGGTCTCAGTCCTAAGAAGTCTTACTTCAAACATTCTGTCTGGCTGCAGGGAAAGTTATGTCTGACAGTCTGTTACCCCCACCTAGTGAGAGCACAACTCTGTTTTCCCCAAAGATACGATGCTTTTATTTGGACAGTACTCTGATTAAACTCTAATTTCATCTTATTTCTATTTTATTTGTACACAAAAATTACCTTCAAATAAATTATTAGCAATTTTTTTTGAGAAACAAAACCACTAAAAATTGGCCATGTACCTCCCTGACTGGTCAGAGGGATTTCTTTCAAGTGGAACACTTACTTAGCCATCATTTCCTCGGGTTATAGGAATCCTCTGAAAGTATCTTTGTGTCTGATGAGTTTTGGAATAATCTGTGTTAAAATTGATAATGCTTTCTCAGTTGCAATATTTAAAAGGGCAAGTCTAGCTCCAAAATACCTGTGATAAATTCCTGCCCTTATCATATATAGAAGCTATCTTGGGAAAATCTGATTTATACTCCTGGTTAATAGAAAAATGAGATGTCATTTTTTAAATTTATCAAAAAGAAAAAAGAAATTTTGCATAATCCAGGATGCTCAATAGGTACTTGGTTTTATAATACCATTAAAAAAGAAGTTATGCTTTGATTTTGTAACTTTAACAACTGTTGTTAAGCTGACAATATGTAATGTATCAACTAGCGATTTTATGCTAATTTTTTTGAATTCTGTATTCTACTTTTTTCTCTTTTTTCTTATTTTTTTTTTAATTTTTTCTTTCTTTCTTTAAATAAAATTTTTAAAAATGCAAAAAAAAGAAAGAAAAGCCTGAGCTACAATTCCAGGTATATTTTGGACTGAATTACAGCTCAGCACAGAGCTAGACTTATGATCTTAAGACAGAGGCTGAATTCTATTAATTTCACTTTCTGGTCTGTAAAAAATAACAATGGAAACCTGTGTTTTTCTTTCAATTTAAGATAACATAGACAATATGCTGTTGCAGGCTTATAATTTCAGCAGCACTCTAAGAGATAGAGGCAGGTTGACCCCAGCTTATACAATGTAGCAATTCACTGAGATCTGTCTCAAAAAATCATCAATTAATCAGTAACTGTGGAAGTTGCTCAGCGAAAAGACTCGTGAATTCAATCCCCAGTAGCACCTAACCAACAAAGTGAAAGGACTCTATAATAAACACTATAGTCGTATGAAAAGAAACTGAAGAGGACACTAGAAAAGAGAAGACACCCTCTCTTCTTGGCAGAACAAGCATTGCTAAAATGGGCATCTTGAACAGTTAAATCATTTGCTTTAGGAGGTTTTGGGAAATGGGATTAGGAGAAACATCTCTCTATAGGAAGTCAAGGATAGCTGTGGGTCCTAAAATCTCTATGAAACCATAATGGGAAGATTGTTCAGAATCCACAGACTCCCTTCAGTTCCTAGCCCTGCTTATTTGCAGTCTTTCTCAGAGCAAATGCTCAGCATTCTTTATTCCTTGGTCATCATAATTTGTCTCTTGTCTTTGTCTCTTGTCACCTATGTACCACATCTGCCCTTTCCATTGTAAACTCCCCCAAACAAAGAACCTATTTATCATGCTTACTGATTGCAATCTTAACTGCAGATGGGGCAAGGGAAACCTTGTTCAGAATACAGCTAGAGACCCATGTCTTCATTAAGAAATATGGACGTTGCAGAAGTCAACTTGTCTTTCAAAGGTGCCAGGAAATAGCTGTTAGAAACAAGCACACAAGATGCCTGCTTTATCCAGTGCCCTCTGAAAGGTAGATTTTTACTATTTTAAGAGGACTCAGAGTGAATTCCATCTTTTTAAATTATAAAAAAAAATGTGATCAATCACTAACAGTCAATTAGATGAACCCTCTGTGCCATAGCACTTTACTCAAATCTCAATTATCACAAATGCTTGGAGACATTATTCTTACTATTGAGAAAAGGAGGTTGTGAATTTAGCACTTATTTTTTTTAATGTGGAAAAAAATCTTAATTTTTACTCCTGGAGTACCACTGAGATGAACACCACTTTTTACCTTGATACTTAATTTTACATTTTTAAAAGCTGTTTGTTAGTGTCACTTGCTCATTTTTATTAACCTAGTTATCTTCCTGTACAACCTCTGTGTACATTAGGTACACTTTTATATCATAAATTTTATAAAATTTCCAACTTTTATGCTTTACCCTTTTAGCTTTATTTGGGAGTATTTAAAACAAAACCATTAAAGATAAATTTGAATGTTCAATTTATCAATATTTTGTTTCTAGCATTCATCTGATACTTCAAAATGTTTTCTGTTTTACTAAAGTGAAATTTTGTTTTTTTCATCTTTACAAAATACATGCTTATACCAAAAATTAAACAAATAAATTAGGTACAGGAAATATCTTTATCATATGGACTTTCCTATATAAAAACACATTTTTTCCTCTATTCAAGCTTCCTCTGACAGCCCTTAGTGGAGAATTATAATTTTCACCATAAAGTTTCCATAAAACAATTATTTGTTCCTAGAAAATCTAGTTCTTCATGCTGCTGGGAAGAAGATATTTTCTTCAATATTTTCTAGTTGGTTGTTGGTACAAAACAAAGTCATTTATTTTTTAGATATTATTTAACTGGTGATGCATTCTTGATTAAAAATTGAATAAAACAAAAAAGATGTGTTTCCATGTGAAGATTCTGCCATATCCATTTCCCTTCCAGAGTTTTCCTCCAGGGTAAATCTGATGATCCATTTTGGCATTAATCTTCAGAGCTCCTACATTCATCTCACTACTAAGATTTCCCTTCATTATGGACACTCTGATGCTGACCAAGTTGGAAGGTAAACCTGAAAGCTTTCCCACAGACATCACACACATGAGGTTTCTTCCATGTGTGAATAATCAGGTGTATAATACAGTCAGAAATAAAGCTGAAGTCTTGGCTGCACTCTACACATCAGAAAGGTTTCTCCCCAGTGTGGCTTCTCTGATGTCGAATTAAATGAGCATTAACATGGAAGGCTTTTCCACATTCCCTACACTGAAAAGGTCTCTCTCCACTATGAATTCTCTGGTGCACAATATAGTCAGAACTACAGATTTTTCACACTCCATACATTTGAAAGGTTTCTCTCCAGTATGTATTCACTGATGCCTAGTTAACTTGGCATTGATATTGAAGGCTTTGCCACATTCCTTGCATTGATAAAGCTTTTCTCCATATGGATTCAGTGATGATCAAGTTAAGTTTCTTTTGGAAGTAAAGCATTTCCTGCATTCATTACATTCAAATGGTCTCTCTCCAGTGTGAATTCTCTGGTGCTGTATTAGTTTTGGATTAACACTGAAAGCCTTTCCACACTCATCACATTTATAAGGCTTTTCCCTAGTATGGATCCTCAGATGTTGTCAAAGCTGAGAGTTACACCTGAAGGCTTTCCCACCTTCACTACATCGATATGGTTTCTCACCAGTGTGGATTCTCTGGTCCTGGATTAACTCCCCTTAAACAGTGAAGGCTTTTCCACTTTCACTGCACCCATAGGGTTTCTCACCAGTGTGTATTCTTTGATACTGAATGAGTTTTGCATTATTATTAAAAGCTTCTCCACACTCTTTACACTGGTAGGGCTTCTCTCCAGTATGGGTATTCTGATGCTGCCTAAGCTGAGAGCTATGCCTGAAGCCTTTCCCACACTCACTTCACATGTAAGGTTTCTCTCCAGGGTGGATTCTCTGATGCTGAATTAATATTGCATTAACGCTGAAAGCTTTCCCACAGTCACTGCACTCATAAGGTTTCTCTCCAGTGTTGACTCTCTGGTGCGTAATATATGCAGAACTACAGCTAAAGCCAGTTCCACACTCCTGGCACTGATAGGGCTTCTGTCCTGTATGGATCCTCTGATGCCTACTAAGACTCCCATTAACACTAAAGGCTTTCCCCAAAACCTTACATTGATAGGGCTTCTCTCCACTGTGGATTGTCTGATGTATGATATAATGGGAACAGTAACTAAAGCACTTCCCACACTACACATTTGAAGGGTTTCTCCACACTTTGAAGTCTTTGATGCCAAATTAATTCTGTGATAACACTGAAGGCTTTGCCACACTCCACACACTGATAAGGCTTCTAGATGCTGATTATGTTGGGAAGCTGAAAACTTCCCAAACATGAATATGGAAATGGACATAATGTACAGTTTTCTAGATGCTGATTATGTTGAAAGTCAAATCTAAAGGTTTCCACTAAATCTCCACACTTCATAGGTCTTTCCACAGTATTAATTACTTCATTCTTAATAAGTTCTATGTCAAAGCTGAAAGCTTTCATCAGTCCTATACAACCAGAAGGCTGCTGTTCAGTGGAGATACTATGATGTTGAATTAAGTTTGGACTATGACTAAAGGAACACTCCTCTGAGCCAAAGGGGGAGCCAAGCTGGTGCCGCACACTGCAAGGTGAGTATTAGCTCACTAGGGCAGACCCAGAAGGGTTTGGGACCCTCGATCCTGGTGGCTGGGTGCCTGCCGAGCCCCCTTGGGTCATTGGACTACGCTCCAGAGGTTCTGCAGGCTTGAGTGGACTGAGCCCAGCAACCTTCATTCAACCGCGGGAACCAGACCCGTGGAAGGGGGAGCCAAGCCAGTGTTGCATGCCACGAGGCAAAGCTTTGGAAAATTGATGGAAACAAGGAAATACATGGAAAATGATAAAACAAAAGACCAAAATGCAATCTCAAACCTCCAGCCCATCCCAAGAAATAGGAGCCATATACATAGAAGAAAATACTACACATACACTTGAAATGTATGAAATGATATCAACTGAAATAAAGAAGCAAGTACAGGAAGCTATGAGGGAACTCAAATCAGAAATATTCTCCCATGTAAAAGAAGAAATGATAAAATTAGTGAAAGAAATACTGAATGCATCCAACAAAGACACAGCTAAACAATTAGAGGAACAAAGCAAAATGATAGAATGAAGGAATAGTTTAAGAGACAAACAGAATGCATTAAGCAGATTCAAAGAGATATACAGGAAATCAAAAACTCTAATGAAAGTTGCAAAAACTGCCTCAACAAAAATGAAGATAGAAATTCAGACCTCGAAGATAAAATTGCAGCTAGTGAACAGGAAAGGAAAGATCTTCTAACAATAACAAGAAATCAGGAAATAACAATTCACAGGTAAAAGATGATACAAAGAAAAACAATATAAAATTAACAGGGATAAAAGAAAAAGAAGAGGAAAACACAAATGATATCAAGAGGCTATTTACGGAAGTAATAGCTGAAAACTTCCCAAACATGAATGTGGAAATGGACATGCAGATTAATGAGGCATATAGCACTCCAAATAGCCAAAACCAAAACAAAACTACACCCAGACATATAATAATCACCATACCCAAAATACAACATAAGAACAGAATATTAAAAGCTGTTAGAGAGAAAAGAGAAGTCACCCATAAAGGAAAACCTATCAGAATCACAGCAGACTTCTCAACACAAACAGTGAAGTCAAGAAGAGCATGGAGTGAAGTTTTTCAGATCCTAAAGGAAAACAACTTCCAACCAAGACTGATGTACACTGCAAACCTGTCCTTCAAAATGGATGGAGAGATAAGATACTTCCATGACAAACAACAGCTGAAGAACTTCATGATCACCAAACTAACCCTACAAAGAATACTGAAAGACATTCTAGATACACATAGGAAAAAACCACTAAGCAAGACAGACAATTAAACAGAATGGAAAGTTAAGATACAACATCAGAAAGATAACATATCAACAATAAACCAATATATGACAGTTATAACCATTAATGTAAATGGCTTCAATTCACCAATTAAAAGAAACAGACTCACAGAATGGATCGAGAAACAATTTCCAACCATATGTTCTCTACAAGAAACCCATCTAACCCAAAAGGAAACTCATAGACTGAAAGTCAAAGGATAGAAAACAATTCTCCATGCAACAGGAACTCAGAAAAAAGTGAGGGTAGTTATTCTGTTTGAAGACCATGTGAACTTCAAAGCAAGAATGGTCCAAAGAGATAAAGAGGGTCACTACATACTAGTTAGGGGAAAACTGCAAGAGGAAGAGATAACAATCTTAAATATATATGCACCAAATTCCAGAGCACCCAACTACACAAAGCAAGTATTAACAGAAATAAAAAATCAAATAGGCAATAACAAAATTATAACAGGGGACTTTAACACACCATTGACAGAAAGGGATAGATCAACTAGACAGAAAATCAGCAAAGAAATAACAGAACTTAATCACGCCTGTGAACAACTGGATTTGATAGACATATACAGAGTGTTCCATCCAACAACATCAGGATATACATTCTTCTAACCAGCACTTGGGACATTCTCTAAAAGAGACCATATGCTAACCCACAGAACATATTTAAGTAAATGCAAAAGAATCGAAATTATCCCAAGAATGTTATTGGATCATAGCACCATGAAACTGGAAATTAATGATAAAAGTAACTTCAAAAACAACACAAACACATGGAAATTAAATAATACACTCTTGACCAATCAGCGGGTCACAGAGGAAATTAAAGAAGAAAGTAAACAATATCTACAAGCAAATGAAAATACAAATACAACTTACTGGAACCTGTGGGATGCAACGAAAGTGGTCCTCAGAGGAAAATTTATTGCACTGAGTTCCCATATTAGGAAAATAGAATGAACACAAATAAGCAACCTGATATTACACTTGAAACATCTAGAAAAAGAAGAGCAAGCCAAGCCCAAAGCCAAAAGAAGGGAGGAAATTATAAAGG
Organism: Hydrochoerus hydrochaeris; assembly: GCA_004027455.1. NCBI lineage: Eukaryota > Metazoa > Chordata > Mammalia > Rodentia > Hydrochaeridae > Hydrochoerus > Hydrochoerus hydrochaeris. The sequence continues at coordinate 10,911 of PVLA01012918.1, read as the reverse complement.
TCAGAGCAGAAATTAATGAAATAAAGACTAAGAAAACAATTCAAAAAATCAATGAATCAAAGAGTTGTTTCTTTGAAAGAATAAATAAAAATGACAAGCCCCTAGCCAACCTAATTTTAAAAAGGAAAGAAAAGACTCAAATTCATGCAATACAGAATAAAAAAGGAGAAATCATTACCAACCCTGTGGAAATACAGAAGATCATCAACAACTATTTCGAAAACTTCTTCTCTCATAGGTTCAATAACACAGAAGAAATGTACAGATTCCTAGAAATGTACGAACCACCAAAGCTGGATCAAGAAGATGTAAAACTGCTGAATAACCCAACTTCTATTAATGAAATTGAAAATGTAATTGAGGCCCTACCAACAAAGAAGAGCCCAGGCCCAGACAGATTCACTGCGGAATTCTACAAGAAATACAAAGAATACTTAATGCCAACATTCCTCAAACTCTTCAATGAAGTTGAAAGGGAAGCAATTCTCCCTAAGTCATTCCTTGAAGCAAATATCACTCTAGTACCACAACCTGAGAAAGACCCAACTAAAAAAGAGAACTACAGGCCAATCTCACTAATGAACATAGATTTAAAAATTCTCAATAAAATATTGGCAAACAGGATGCAGCAAATCATTAAGAAGATTATAAACCACGACCAAGTGGGATTCATCCCAGGAATGCAGGGATGGTTCAACATACATAAATCAATTAATGTAATCCACCATATCAATAGAGCCAAAAGTAAGAATCACACGATCATTTCTATAGATGCAGAAAAAGCTTTTGGTAAGATCCAATACCCATTCATGATAAGAACCATACAGAGAATTGAAATAGATGGTCTTTACCTCAATATGATAAAGGCTATCTATGACAAAATAACAGCCAGTGTCATATTAAATGGCCAAAACCTGAAAGCCTTTACCTTAAAATCAGGCACAAGACAAGGATGTCCATTATCACTGCTCCTGTTCAATATAGTACTGGAAATACCTAGCCAGAGCAATTAGACAAGAGAGGGAAATAAATAGAGTAAAGATAGGAAAAGAAGAATTTAAATTATCATTATTTCCAGATGACATGATACTCTACATAGAAGACCCCCAAACCTCCATTGAAAGTCTCCTAGATATAATAAATAAATTCAGCAATGTAGCTGGATACAAAGTCAATACTCAAACATCAATAGCATTCATATACACTAACAACAAAATCACTGAGAGAGAAATAAGAGAAGCCACACTCTTTACACTAGCATCCAAAAAAATGAAATACTTAGGAATTAATCTAGTGAAAGATGTAAAAGAGTTGTACAGGGAAAATTATAATACCCTAAAAAAAGAAATCAAAGAGAACCTCAGAAAATGGAAAGACATCCCTTGTTCATGGATAGGAAGAATAAATATTATAAAAATGGCCATTCTCCCAAAATTTTTATACAGTTTCAATGCAATCCCAATGAAAATACCACTAACATACCTTATAGATCTAGAGAAATTGCTCCTAAAATTCATCTGGAACCAGAAGCGACCTAGAATAGCAAAGGCAATTCTAAGCAGCAAAGCCAAGGCAGGAGGCATCACAATCCCTGACTTGAAGTTATACCACAAAGCTACCGTAATAAAATCAACATGGGATTGGAATAAAAACAGACCTGAAGATCAATGGAATAGACTACAAGATACAACTATGAACACACTAAACCACCTTATCTTTGATAAAGGGGCCAAACACGTTCACCAGAAGAACGACAGTCTCTTTAATAAATGGTGCTGGAAAAACTGGCTATCCATATGCCGAAAACTAAAACTAGACCCATGCCTATCACCATGTACTAAACTAAAATCTAAATGGATCAAAGATCTAAATATTAAAACAGAAACACTAAATCTGTTGGAAAACAAAGTAGGTAAAAATCTTGAAAACATAGGGGTAGGTAGAGAATTCATGAACAAGAACCAAACTGCACTGGAAATACTTCCCAGAATCAATAACTGGGATCATGTCTTATTAAAGAGTTTCTGCATGTTCAAAGAAATCTTCAGCAGAGTGAAAAGAAAACCTACAAACTGGGAAAAAGTCTTAGTGAACTGTCCCCCAGACAAAGGACTTATGTCTAGAACTTATAAAGAATTAAAAAAAAAATCAGACACCCGAAATTCAAAGACCCAATCCAAAAATGGGCATCTAATATGAACACACAGTTCTCAGATGAATAAATATGAATGGCAAATAAATACATGAAAAAATGTTCATTATCATTGGTCATTAGAGAAATGCAAATTAAAACCACACTGAGATACCATCTCCCTCCTGAAAGAATGCCCAGGATCAACAAAAGTACCAACAACAAATGCTGGAGAGGCTGTGGGGAAAAAGGAACTCTTCTGCACTGTTGGTGGGAGTGTAAACTGGTGCAACCACTGTGGAGGTCAATCTGGAGATTCCTCAAAAAGCTGGGGTTGGAGGTCCCATTTGACCCAGCTATTCTCTTAGGCATATTCCCGCAAGATCTGCAAACATCTTACCATAGTGATATATGTGCACCCATGTTTATATCAGCACAATTTGTAATAGCCAGATCTTGGAAACAACCTAAGTGCCCATCAACTGAGGAATGGATAAAAATTGTGGTACTTTTATACAATGGAGTACTACTCAGCTATAAAGAATGATCACATTGAGATATTTATAAATAAATGGATGCATCTTGAATCTATACTCATAAGTGAAATAAATCAAACTCACATGTATAAATACTGTATAGTCTCCCTAGTGTAAGAAATGGTAAGAGTACAGAAGATTTTATGGAAATCATGGTTCACCATTATAGTACTTTGATGTCTTATGTCTTCATTCATTGGTTCAAATGGTTTTATTGTTTTGTTTGATCTTAATATATGTGATCCTATGAATAGTTACTTTGAAGACAAGACAGTATGGTAGCCAGTGTTGATTTAATATCATCTTGCTCTGAAGTCTTACTATGCTTTTGTTTTTCTATTACCATTTGTTCTATCACGTTGTGTCTTATTGGATTTTAATATGTATGATAGTAAAAACAAATTTTTTATGGAAAATGAGATAATATAGCAGCCATTATTCATCTTTAGTTATTTGGTTCAGAATGTCTTGGAATACTTCCATTCTCTTGAGTTGTTTTATTTTACTTTGTTATGTTTGACATTATGTGTGTAAAGCTAAGCTCAACTATTTCAAAGAAAGATACATGATAGCTACTGTTAATATCCAATTGTCTTGTTATGAAGTGCTGTGTTGCTTACATTGTTCCATTCTGATCTGTTTAGATCTGTCCTCTTTTGTTTTATTCTCTTTAAAATAAAAAAAAAAATTAAAAAGGAACACTCCTCCATGGCACTTGTTTCATCTTTCACTGCTCCCTCCATGTTGCTTGTTTTCCTTCTTTACCTTTCCTGCTGAACTGACTTCTTGTGGTTGCTGTAATATATAGGTTTCTGAAAAGTCTGTTTCCAGGCAAATGTCCTTTGGAAGTTCAAATGATGTGCCATCCTTTTCTTCATACATTTCCTTTGTCAAATTACTGTTTTTCTGTATGTTAGTATCTACAGTCCAGAGGCCCTGCGAGCCCGTTCCTGTTACAGTGGCCAGTGGAGATGGGCCCTCCAGCTCACCACATCTCTCCAGTTGTGAGATCATAGCAGGTTTGAGAAGTGGAAACCCCACGCCAGCCACATTCCTGTAATTCTCCAGTATGACATCCCTGTACAAGGTTCTCTGTGCAGTGGACAAGCCATCCATTCCGTCTTGGAGAAGTACACAGGCACATCTTCAAAGGTCACCAACTTCTGAAACAGGTTCCTGCTGGGGACAGGCTGTGAGGAGCATGGGTGCCATCACCTAGTGTCCCTCTCAGAGAAGGGCCAGAGCTGTTCCTTCAGAGTCCTGAGAGTCTTCATGAACCCCAATGCCTCTGTGGAGGTTTGGCAGGTCAGCCTTCTGCATGGTCCAGGCAGCTCCACAGCACCACCGGAAATGCCAAATTTAGCACTTATTGATTAGGGTTCACATCTATGAATACTGTCTGAAGGAATAAAAAATGTTGTCTTTATTGAGCAATTGAGTTAACAGCCATTTTGCCTCTATAGGTCATGGAACTCCTGGACTCCACAGTATCCACATACCCAGAAAGAGGGTACACACACACGCACACACACACACACACACACACAGAGAGAGAGAGAGAGAGAGAGAGAGAGAGAGGAGACAGTTAGTTTTCAGTGAGAAAACCTATTGCAGGACCCAAGTATGCATCATCAGTTTCTGGTTGTGTGGCATTCCCAGACTTAAAAATTTTACAAGCCTTAGTTTCCTGAGCTATAGTTGTCAAAAATACCACACATTCTATCTGCGTCACTGTTCAGGGTGAGAATTACAATCAAAAGGAAACACTACATGTGGGAAATTTCTAAGTAACCATTTTTAGTATTATGTGAATGTGAGTTATTATTACTAACCATCAATAGTCCATGTGAGTCTATTTGAAGTACTGTGGCAGTATTCTGTTTAGTAATGTTTTTCAAGTGAATTTAAATTATTCATTTTCTCTGTTAGGCACTATTGACTGCCAGGGTTTGTGACAGGAATAGGAACATAAAGATGAATGAATCAAGTTTTCTCTTATCCAAGCATTCACAGAAGGGGGAGAGGGAAGTAGTGAACCAGCAAGTTCCAAACTAGTTTGGAAAAAAATGCTCCACGAGGTAGAAACAGAGATGTGGAAACACAGATGGAGCAGCTATGTCTGCCTGCAAGTTTAGAGAAAGCTTCATGTAATCAAAGTGACACATTAGCAGGAGGGATACAAGTGAAGAAAGATAGGAGACAACTGTGACCAGTTCTCCTAAATATTCCCATATCTTACTTCCTTTGTCTAGTATCTTACTTCCTTTGAGTGGTAAAATCTTCTTCATCTTAACTTGGAAGAAGTCTACTCAGTTGAGCACATATTTCCCCATGTTTTTGCAGTTGGTGTGGCCCTGTGACAATAAGACATGGACTGAAGGGAATGCCCAAATTCCAAGCCATCTTCTAAACCACTAAAGCGCTTTGCTGGGAATGTGAGTATGGAAACAGGTAGGGGTAGCATCAACGTCACAGCCAGGACAACAGCCTGGGAAGCTGGAAAGCTATGGGATGGAGGAAGACTGGGATCGGCTGTCCTCATGGAGCGCGACTTTCCTTATGAAATGGTACTCACCTGTTTCATAAGGGAAGCATAAAGTTATGCCTGTTTAAAAGAATTTATTTTTAATCTGTTAGGCAAATGCATCCCAGAAAGAGTATCAGTATCTGAAAGCCTGGAATTAGGAAGAGATAAGCCAGCTTTCTTTAGGGATAATGAAAAATTTAGTTTAGTAGCCTCATTGTGCAACAGTAAGCAGAAACACCAAAATGACATTTAGGATTTAGAGGCAGATTTATTTATATTGATGGGCACTGATAGGGATCATTCCAGAATATCAGGCTTTGATCTCTGGTATGCTAGTGCTTATATGGGATAAGCAAGCAGGAAGTACAGAAACAGAATGGCTTGTCAGTTGGGGATTGGGTTTTATAATGTGTGTCATGGTTTATGTCAGTGGCCCCCAAGATTCATGAATTATGAATTTAACCAAATCTAGCATTTGTAATTGGTTCATTGTCCAGCACTTGGATTGGTGGTATGAATGCTACACCCGCCTAGGGATGGAGCCAGGATATGATGTCATGGTGGGAAGAAGGTCTCTCTCTATCTATCTTTCTTTCTCTCTCTCCCCTCCAGTTTCCACCTTGCTATTTGCAGCTGCCATGAACTGTGGTCCACAATGCCACCCTGCCTTGGAGTCAACTGAGTATGGACTGAAACCTCCAAGAACTGTAAGAAATAAACCTTTGTTTCCCTAATTTTGGACATCAGATATTTTATCTCAGCAACAAGTAAAAAGTGCCTAAGACAATGTGCCTCACAGTAACCTGCCATTTCTAAGAGACCAGAAGCAACCAGAACTGGAACAGAAACTATTACCTGGGCAACTAAGAAACTGAAGTGATCACCCCTCTGCCCATCCATAGGACCCTGATAGACCTGCAGGAGAAACATGGGCCTCTCCCTCCATTCAGAGGGCTCAGGCAGTCCTACGAGAGAACTGGTGAGCCTTCCCTCTATCCACACGACCCTGGAGGGCCTACAAAAGTCAGTGACCCCTCCTTTCATCATGCATAGGGTCAAGGCAGGACTGTGAGATCTCCAGTAACACAATAGGACCTCAACTGGGGCAGACATGATGCACACATGGGACTAGGGGCCTGAAAATGTCTGAAGCAATAGTAAAAATATGAGTCAATAATTTCCTCTTATCAGTGCTGCTAAGCTAGTCATCTCGGGGACAATTTGGGAGCCATGAACTTTCCCTGCAACAGGACTTCAGGTGACTGATTCCTCCCCTACACTGCAGGAACCAGTGAACACCAATCACAGAGTAGTGCCCTGACTAAGGCACACACAATGGACAGGTGCTGCTAGTGAGACTGAAAAGATATCAAGACAAAACAGCAGATGGTAATTTAGATGAACCAACATTGGCCTTAAGGACAAAGATACATGGAAAAGAACCAGGTGGGTGGAGAGAGCTTTTCATTTGTTTCTTTTTATATGTAATTTATTTTAATTTATGTTGATTTACTTTTGTTTTCATATTTCTTTTCACTTTTATTTTTCCTGAATTTTTTCTTATTTGTCTTTCTTTCTTTCTTTGTTCTTTATTCTCCTCAATTTTTTTTTTATTTCTCTCTTTTCTAAATGGCTGGTGGGGAGCCAGCCATTTAGACTGACTAATTCCATCTGTCAAATCCAAAAACCAAGTTCAGATAATCCCTCAAATGTTCCCTCATTCTTTCTTTCCTAACAACTTGCCAGTTTCCCAAACCCTGCATGATCATCCTTTGTCCTCCAGCCTTGAGTTTAGCTCCTTTTCAGTTATATATGCTTCATACAATATCCTCCCTCACTTTTCTCATCACGGGATAAAACCACTCTACCAAGGGGAAACAACTTACATACAAACTCCTGATTTATGATTGGTTCTGTTATAAAACTAGACTTTTCTGCTATGATCTAAAGTACAAAGTCAATAGTTACCAAAGTTTGTCAGTTTTAAATTATGCTTCATATTATTGTCATTGCTAATTGTACTATTTTAGTGAGGATGTCCTATCTGTTTTAAGCAGCTGTTCTCACTTCTGTAAGAATTCTAGGAAATGATAGAGTAATAACTTCACAACACGCTTGTACCAAAAGACTGTGGATAGAACCAAACAGATGCCAACTTTCCACTATCAATTAATTGGGAAGGTAGGATCCAGGGACAGACACAAACTAAGAACCTCCTACACACAAAAGACATCCCTGAAGAGCAGACTTTTTCTAGAGAGGCTTGATACTAGTAATACACTTATCTACTACAAAAATTCACAGGGATCACCATAGAAAACAAAATAATTTGTTTTCCAAAATAGAAAATAACAGGACAAAATAGTAAAATGCAATCGTAGACCTCCAACGCACCCAAAGCAAGTACAGGAGATACTGACATAAAAGAAATTGGAATAAACACATCTGAAAATTCTGAAAATATATCTGAAAAGAAACAAATCCATAAAACTATAGAGGAAATCAGATAAGAAATAATCTCCCAGATTAAAAAAAAAAAAGAAATGACAAATGTACTGAAGGTATTGTTCAGCAAAGCTCAAGAAAATATAAAAAATAGAGGAGCACAGGAAAATGATGGAAACCTTGAGTGAACATTTTAGGCAAAAATAGAATGCATAAAACAAATCCAAAGAGATATTCAAGAAATTAAAAGTTCCATTGAAAGCTGGCAAAATGGGGCAGGGATTTAGCTCAGTGGCCTAAGTGTCTACCTGGCAAGTGCAAGGTTGCAAGTTAGATCCCCAGTACAAAAAAAAAAAAAAGAAGAGAAAGAAAGTAAGAAAGAAAGAAGGAAGGAAAGAAGGAAGGAAGGAAGGAAGGAAGGAAGGAAGGAAGGAAGGAAGGAAAGAAGGGAGAAGAAAAGCAAGCAAGCTGGCAAAATGACTTCAGTGAAATTGAAGACAGACTTTTACATCTTGAAGATAGGATCATGGCTAATGAACATGAAAGGAAAGAACTCCTAAAAATAACAATGGACCATGAAATAATAATCCAACAGCTCCAAGATGATGCAGAAAAGAACAATATAAGTATGTTCTTACTTATAGCAGCAGTCAACACAAATGACATTGAAAACCTATTTGCAAAAGTAATAGCAGAAAGTTTCCCAAGCATAAAAACAGCATCTGACATACAGATAAGTGAGGCATAGAATGGAAACCAGATCTCCTAACTCTTGGGTATAAACATTAGATAATTTTTTAAAACAATTTTTTTCAACTTTAAAAAAATTTTAAATTTTTAAAATAGGTTTTACAGAGTCATTTGAGGATAAACCATAATCAAATAAACAAAGTGTGTGACATTGTGCTGGAAACCTAATCAATTATAACATTATCAATAACCCATGTTCTGGAAGTTGACCTAATTGGCCCACAGAGTGTTCCCTGTTTTAAGCACTGCACACAGCTGCTTGTTTGTAACAGTCTCCCCCTCAGAATCTTCATCACTTTTGAGTTTATAAACAAATCTCCTATGGCAACCAAGTTACTACAACTGTTCAACACAACAACTTAATTTGCTTGCTATGGATTGAATGTGGTTTGTCCCACAACTGTTCATGTGTTGAAAGCCCGAAGAAAATTGTAGAGGGCCAGAGATTTAGCTCAGTGGCATAAGCAACTGCCTGGCAAGTGCAAGCTCATGAGTTCAATTCCTGGTAAAAAAAAAAATTGTAGAACAAAGTAACAAGGTAATGGATGTCTCACCCTTGGAAGAGATTAATCTTAGTTTCCAGGAGTGAAACAGTTCTTGAGAGAGAAGATCGATCCAAACCTTTAAATCCCTCTGGATTCCAGTTTCACTATATATTTGTTTTCTACCTCTGTCTGTAGCTCACAGGCTGCCTTTCTGCACTATACTGGGACACAGTCAAGGGGGGGCCATGCTCTTAGACCTCCAGAGCTGTGAACTGAAGAAACTTCTTTTCTCTTCAGATTACCCAGCCTCAATTATTTCAACAGAGAAGATTCTTAGCAATACATCATTGGTTTTGGAACTCTGATATTTCAGTGACGATATCTGTTTGAAAGAGTCACCATGGCCTATTTAAAATGGCACTGAAGATCCAGGAAGAATCAGGGCTCTGACAAGTTGTGATTTCAGACAGAAAATAAAAAAATATAAAGATAAGTCAAGATCCCAGCTGCTATGGTTGAGATCCAAATTTTTCCCTAACCATCGTGTGTTCAGAAGTGAAGCCTTTGGAAACTGATTGAAAAAGTGCACTCATTGTGTCTCAATCCATTGTTAAGCTGATGGCTCAAAGTGCTGTGACAAAGTGGGACCCAGTCAAAAGAAGGAGGCTTCCTTCCCAGATAGAAAACTGTTATTGATCATAAATATACTGTATAAACTAAGGATCTGTTCTTATGAATTATGAACATTTAACATTGATGTAAAAAATAGTTTATCAACCAACTTCCAAGATGCCAGCTAAGTGCAAACTTTGCAAACCAGACTTAAAGGGACAGTGGCATCATCACTGCTGTGCAGGTGATATACTGAGAACCAACACCCCCAGAAAAAGAATTCATCTCTCGAGAACTTTTCGAGTTCCTTGCAAGCAAAAATGTAGTTAGAGCAGCACTGTCTTTGATCTCCTTGCATTAGTGAATAATGATCTGGCCCTGGGGATTTGCTTCCACTGATTAAAGAGAGTCAAGCTGCATCACAAGCAGATGTGTTGCAAAAACTGTGTTTACTGAGTGCCTATAAGATGATGAGATCTCCAGCAAAAACCAATCTAACTGAAAAGAGCAACTCATAATAGAAGTAATTGCAAATATGATTTTGTTTGGTCATTTGAATTGCAGAATTGTCTATTGTAAAATAGGCTCTAGCTAAAAGTTTTAGATCTAGGCCTAGTCTTACTACTTATTAATCATTTCAGATGTTACTTGAGGTCTCAGAGTGTTGTTTGGTGAGGAAGCACTGAAGACTAAAGAGGAGTCTTATCATTAGTCCACAGAAGGACTCTGTATCAGAAAATTTCCCATTACTAGTAAAAAAAGATACCCAATTCTTACAATTTAAAGGGAGATAGGTTTATTTTGGCTCACAGTTTCAGATTGATTAGTCCATGGTTGGGCCTCCAGGGCAGAAAGTGCATAGTGTAAGTGCATGACTGAGGAAAGCTGATGAACCTATGACAGCCAGGGAGGGAGAAGAATGCAGGATCTAGGGACAGGAATACACATTTCATGAAACAGATTAGAAGGTGCAAGCACAACTACAAAGACACTCAGCCACCTGATATTTGACAAAGGGGCTAAATATGTCCACTGGAAGAAGGATAGTCTCTTTAATAAATGGTGTTGGAAAAATTGGCTCTCTACATGCCAAAAACTGAAACTAGATCCATGCATATCACCACGCACAAAACTAAAGTCTAAATGGATCAAAACCTCAATATTAAAACAGAAACACTAAATCTACTGGAAGACAAGGTAGGTAGAAGTCTTGGAGACATAGGGGTAGGCAGAGAATTCATGAACAAAATGCAAACTGCATGGGAAACCCTTCAAAGAATCAACAAATGGGATCTCACATTATTGAAAAGTTTCTGCACTTCAAAGGAAATCACCAACAGAGTGAAAAGAAAACCAACAGAGTGGGAAAGAATTTTAACCAGCAACCCCTCAGACAAAGGACTTGTGTCCAGAATATATAAAGAA
>PVLA01012917.1:23478-40737 GCA_004027455.1 Hydrochoerus hydrochaeris | reverse complement strand
GTGCCACAGGGTCTCCATGCCCAGACTTGATGTCAGAGGCGTGGTACCTGATTTAGAAGCCTGCAGCTCGCCTGTTACGGTCCACGCTCAGGGTCCACGTGGACACGCAGCTTCCCTTTAACCAGCACTGTTTGTACAGACCCCCGTCTTTCCATCCCCTGCCGGCGGAAGCTAATTGCTTGACAATTTTTGGCCATGGCAAACTGGGGCAGTGAATTTTTGTATCTGTTTTCTGGAAGTGGAATGGATGCCCCAGAGTGACCGAATCTTTGATCTTCTGGGACAGCGCCGAGTGCTTTCCAGGACGTCCTGTGCACTTTGCTGACACTGGGTGAAACTTCATAGCTTCCAGCCCGAGGGGTGTGTGTCATCACTGCAGCCTGCATTCCCCTCATTACCACCGGGGCGCACGCCTTTCTGTACGATCACTGTCCACCTGTACGTCTTTCTGTACGATCACTGTCCACCTGAGCCTCGTCTCTTCTTCTTTTTTTTTTTTTTTGAGACAGGATCTTGCTAAATAGTTCAGGCTAGTCTTGAACTGACCATGTAGTCCAGGTTGGCCTTTAATTTGTGGCAATCCTCCTGTCTCAGCCTCCTGAGTACTGCGCCATCACACCCAGTTGAACTTTCTCTTTTGTGAGCTGCCTATTCATTGTCTTTGCTCCTTTTTCTACTGGTATATTTGTCTTTAGAAAAACTATTTAGGAGGGGATCCAAGATGGCTGATTGACAGGTAGCATGATAGAGAGCCTCTCTGAGAAAAACAACTCAGATGCTAGAATCTAACACCAAGGAGAAGACCAAACAAAAGGAGAGGAATTCTCATGACCCAGGAAGAAACTGAGGAAAAAGAAAAAAAAAAAAAAAAGAAGCGTGGAGATGGGCAAGCTCCGGTCGCTGTACCTGGTACATCTTAGAGTCAGGCGACTCACGATCGAGCTGGGGTCATGGCCCTGCCGAGAGCGGGTTGGTGAGCTCGAGACCCTCGGCGGGAGGCGGCGCTGTGGCAGGGAGTGGAAACGGCGAGTCGAGCTGCGTGGACTTTGGTGACGGGGACTGGGTTCCCCAAGAGGGATGACCAGATAGACGACATTTTGGAGTTGGGCAGGGCCGGCTTGAATCAACAACCGAGGCGGCGTCAGTCTGCGGCTCCTGGCCCAAAGTGGATTGGTGGGATCTGCTTGGGCTTGGCCACGCCCCTGGTCGGGACCCAATAGCCAGGGACGAGGCTGTCCTGAGCCTGTGACATCCGCAGGGCACAGTCTAATGTGCTGAAGCACTCACTGGGTGACTGATGTAGGGGAGGGGCCAGCCACAGTGCCCTGCCTGCTTCTTGCAGATCAGCAGCAGACTGGGGGTGTGGGGGGTGGCACTTCCCTAGCCAGTGCGCTGCAGAGAAACCGCAAGCAATAGGAAAGGCCCAGAGAGGGCCACCACTCACCCATCTGAAAGAAACCAGAAACATGACAAGACAGAGGAACAGCAAAAGGCCTCCTACCACCGAACCAGGGAAAGTGAGTCCAGGAGAGGTAAATATGGAGGTTGAGGGCAGCAAACATGCAGTATCAGACATGGCCTCAACGGAAATGAAGAGATAGTTTTGTGACCTCATAGACGAATTTAAATCTGAAATTCTAACTCAGGTGAAGCAAGATATAAGAAGATTAATAAAAGAAATTGTGTCAAGAAGACACAAATGGAAGAATGGAGGAACCTAGGGAAAGGAGAGAAGCCTTTGATGAAGAATATAAACAAGATCTAGAATACATAAAACAGATCCAAAGAGAATATCAGGAAATTAAAAACTCCATTGAAAGCTGGCAAAACTCCTTAACAGAAACTAAAGACAGACTTTCAAAACTTGAAGATAGATTTGCAATGTATGATCACGAAAGGAAGGATCTCTTAAAAATAACAAGGAACCAGGAAGTAATGATACAAAGCTAGAAGATGACAAGAGGAATAAAAAATGTGAATGAAGATGCAGGGACAAATACAAATGAAATAAAAGTCTATTCACAGAAATAATTAAGGAAAACTTCCCAAACATAGGAAATGGAAGTGATGTCCAGATATACAAGGCATACAGAACTCCAGCCAGCTACAACCAAAACAGATCTACACCCAGACATATAATAGTCAGGATCCCAGAAATCCATCACAAGAACAGAATATTAAAAGCGGTCAGAGAAAAGAAACAGATTACCTATAAAGGAAAACTCATCAAAATCACAGCAGACTTCTCAATGCAAACTATCAAATCAAGAAGAGCTTGAAAGAAAATAACCTCCAACCCAGATTGATGTACCTGCAAAATTGTCTCTCAAAATTAATGGAGAGACAATTTATTTCCATGACAAAGAGGAACTGGGGGGTTCGTGACCACCAATCCAACACTGCAAAGAATACTGAAGGACATTCTAGAGAGAGAGAAGAAAATCACCAGGATTCCAGGAACAATGGCAGAAAGGCCTCAAAGAAAGGGGCCGACAGTGAAATGAAGGAGAAAAGTAAACAACAGTGACAGAAAAATAGCTTGGCAGAAATGAGGCAGAGAAGATTGGCTATATTGCTGTTTGGTCTTGACTGATTTTATTCGAATCTGGTATGCTTGAGAGTGTCGAGTCTGAGAGTAGGGGCAACTACTCTGACGATGACAGGATTCAATAGGATATCCATTCTGGTTTGATTGTTAACTGCCTTTGAAGTACTATAATATCTCTAATGTTGGGTTTTATTAATAGTGCTATGTACTGCTAAGTTTAATTATACTATGCCTGATGATATAATTTTATTGAAAATAACAAGAGACATCATAGTAACTACTGTAGATCACCTAGTACTGTGGTTTTATGTGTCCTTTTCATTTTGTGTTTTTCTAGGAATTTGTATTGTTGACCTGTTTTGATTTGTTTCTCCCTCTAATACAAAAAGGCTAGGTATACATGTAGAGACTTATACATGTGTAGAACTTCTAAATAGTTTACGAGAATGGATTATAGTAATTGTAAAGAAAAAAAGAGAGGAAAAGAGAGCATTCTAAAGGATATAACTGCATGTATGTTTAAGTGTGTTAGGTTGATGACCATATCACTAAGTTTTTGTTGGATAGATGAACAGAACTGGTTGCAGTCTCACTGTTTGGATGTCCACTTTGTAGGCTTTACATTTGCAACTTGAACGACTACTTCTAAGAGGAAAATATGTAATTATCAACTAGCGATTTCTTACTGGTTACTATTTTTGTTTTGTTTTGAAATTTTGTATTATTTCTACCCTCTTTCTGTTTCACTTTTTTTTTCTTTAAATAAAAAAGAGGACAAAAATCTATTTAGAGAGGTTTATTATGTATTCCGGACTTTAATCCTTTAATGGTTATATGCACTGCAGGGCACCTTCTGCCTTTTGGTTGCTTTTCTGCTTTAAGGTGTGAACAGAAGTTTAAAATCTTTGCAAATGTTGCTAACTTGGTGATATTTTTATTTTTTGCCTTTTTTTTCTGTGCTCTTTAAAAAGAAATAATTTCTTCTTCCAAGATTATAAAGGTAGTATATCGTATCATCTTCCAAAAAGTTTAACGTCTGTCATTGTTACTGTTTGTTTTCAGAACTTACATGGAAGGGGTCCAATTTTAATTTAATTACCCCAAAGTTCTTCTTGGACCATGTCCAACTGCTTTTCATGCCCTCCCTGTCACATAAATCATTCCCACAGTGCTCCTGCTGTCTGTACAGGAGGAGGAGACTCGGGAGATACTGAGTTGCATGACTTCATGTTCATAAAGTAAGAATTTCATGTCTCCTTTCAGCCTAGAGAAACTTTCCTGTAAGAGTATTTTTGCCTGGGGTATTTTGAAGGAAGACAGTTTCCTGTGTGCTCTGGTATCAACTCTTCTTTATTTCTGCCATGCTATTTCATATTTTTCACTTACCATCCATTCTCTATGCTTCTTTTGTCAACTCTTGGTTTTTTTTGTTTTTTGTTTTTTGTTTTGTTTTTTGTACCAGGAATCGAACTCAAGACTGCACACTTAAGCACTCAGGTGCTTATGCCGCTGAGCTAAATCCCCAGCCCTCTTGTCATTTCTTAAATTCTCATATTCTTTCACTTTTCCTCTGTGAATTATTATTCTGTTCTTTTAGTAATCATCCCTTCATGTATCTAAGTATCTACTGTAATAAAACTAAACTTTGCTGGGTGTGGTGGCACAAGCCTGTAATCCCAGCACTCAGGAGGCTGAGGAAGGAGGATTGCCACAAATTCCAGGGCATCCTAGGCTACATAGTGAGTTCAAGGTTAGCCTGAACTACATAGTGAGAACCTGTCTCAGATAAAAGCAAGCAAGCAAACAAAAAACAAAACAAAACAAAACAAAAAACCTAAATTTTTCCAACAAAGTCTAAATTTATTTAGCATTCCTAAATAGGACAAAGACCTTAACACAGTTTAATGATTCCTTGGAGAGCCTCTTCCTGTTACATTATGTTATATTGTTTGCTTGAACTTGGTTTTGCCTTTTTAGAATATACATACAGAGATTAGTTATAAAAGTAAAACTGTGGGGCACTCAGGAAGCTGAGGCAGGAGAATCCTGCGAGTTCAAGGTCTGCCTGAACTACATAGTGAGACCCTGTCTCAAAAAAACCAAAAGTAAAATAAAATCAGAACCAAAAATTAATTAAATAAATTGCTTACGTATTTAAAAATTTGCCTACATGTTTAAAAATTTCTCTTATTTGGAAAAAGTCCTCCCCCCAATGCTGTTACGTCTTTCCACTGGGCAAGGGAGACTCACGTAGCTCCTACATCCTGGCAGGCTGTGGAGGGGGGGACGGGGGAATCACCTTCCTGAACCAGAGGAGCGCGGGGATTCCGCCTGGGAGACCTTGTACATGGAGCCCCAAGCCACCACGTGTGCTGCCCCAAGGCAGCCGCCCACGCCATAGCGTGGCTATTTTAGTCCACGGGGCTTTGTTACACAGCAAGCACACCTAGAAAATCGTTTCTGGAATTCAGACCTCATCTGTGGCTTCGTTTTTCTTCTTGCTGAAATGCAGCCTTCGTGGTCTTCTCCTTTGTTAAATGAAGACGGGGGTGGGGTCCTCTCAGCGCTGTGTAAGGGAGGAGGACTTTCTGCGGTGCTCTTCTCGAGCGGACTTCCCAGCTCCTGTCGCCAGCGCTTAGGCGGTCACTCCGGTATCTTCGGGCGCCCGCCAGTCCCTGTACCCATCTAACCACTGCTCTCCCCTCTCCCAGCTTTCATTTTAAATCCATGTATGTGAGGATTAAATGTAGACCTCACACGGTGGTCAGCCGTTAGCCCCAGCCCCCAGGCCCAGGGTGGCCGAGAGAATGGCAGGGCCCGGGGATCTGTGGCCAGGCAGATCTGGGTTTGAAACAGAGCCCAGCCCTGGCCACCTTAGCCTCAGGGTGCAAACCCTCCACACTCCTGTTTCTGTGCCTTGTGGAGCAGAGGTGGGGGTTATGGGCAGCCTGTGCCTGCCGCCTTCGTCCTAGTAACCATCACCCGCTGTCCCCGCATCTGGCTGAGGTGAGGCCTTATCGGGGCGCTGCTGCTGCTGCTGCTGTGAAGGGGGCACAGGAAGCACCGGCCATCACATCTGCATCCCCCAGGCCCTCCTTGCACGCTGGTGGCGTCACCGCTGGGATCCACCTAAGGATGGCAGGGGTGGGGGCGGTAGCAAGAGCACCCCTTGAGCATGGGGACAAGGCTGGGCTGAGTGCAGTCCTATGCACTGTGGGGTGTCTGCAGACGGGCCCCTACTTTTCCCTGGGCCCCCACTTCCTCTCCTGGACTCAGGAAGGCGATTTCTGCCACGCGGTGCACAGTGAGGGCCCTGCCACAGAGCGGGCTCAGGGTGACAGAGAGCCACGAGGGGCATCTGAACCAGAGAAACATTCTGGAAGGCCTGGAGGTGGCCACTTGTGTGGGGGCCACTTCCTAACAGATGCCCACGTGGCCTCTTGGGCTCTGCCCAAGTGGGCAAGTGTTGATACCTGATCAGGGAAAAAGCATGTGGAAGTGGATTGTTGGCCAGTCACAATGGTGCATGGGTGTCATCCCAGCTACTTAGGAGGCAGAGGCAGGAAGGTTGCAAGTTCAAGGCCAGCCTGGACCACCTAGTGAGTCCTGATCTCAAAATTAAATTTAAAAAGCCTGATGAGATAGGTCAGCACGAGAATGCTTGCCTGGCATGTGCGAGGCCCTGGGTTCCATTCTCAGCACTGAGTCAATCAATGGATCAATCAATCAATCAGCCAATCAATCAATGAGCCAGGGAAGCGCTGTACGGTCTCACCCCCTCAGTCCTCAAACTGGGGCTGCTTGGTGACCTGCTTTAGGCTAAGGTCCTTCCCGGAAAGATGGTGACCTTCCAGAGGTCCGTAACAGTGAGACAACAGGCGTTTGGGGAAAACCCAGAAGGACAGGGTGGAGGCTCCAAGGCAGCCTGAGGACCCAGGTACCCCGGGAACTGAACGCGGATCGGTCGGCTGCAAACATGGGGTGCGCTTTGAGACAGAAGCCTCAATCTGCTCAGCTCCTCCGGGACCAGACGTTTGCTTTGCCTGAGATTCTGCTCTAAACCGCTGACTCCAACAGAGACGGTCTGGCTGCTCCAGCTCACAGCTCGGGGGAGCAGGAGTTAGGGGAAGAGAGGCGCCCAGCACCTCTGGAGGGCACTGATCCCGGCAGAGGTGACGGAGGCCCCGCCGGCCGTCAGTGACCGCGCGGGGACATTCCCAGCGCTCCGACGGGACGGGTGGCTGGGGGAGGGCCCGGACAGGGCTCTTTTTCCTAATGAGCTGTTTTCATACAGGGAGCGCATGACCCAAACACAGCCACCAACTGAGGCTTTGACACACATGGGCCCAAAGGGGGAGGTGGGCTTTTGTCTGCCGCAAATTCTTTCAGCGTGTTCCTCACCCCAAGCTGCTCTGCTCGACAAAGCGTCCCTCGAGCTGGGCCTTTTCAGATCATTTGCTAAACGGACCTGGAGACAGGGATTATTTCAGCCCACTCGAGGCTGAAAACTACTGTAAGAGTGAAATCAGGTTAATCGCTCTCTCCCGATCCTTTTCCAGAGGGTCTGTGATTGCTTCTTCCCTGTTTGTCCAAGCTTCCAACCTGTTCTGCGGTAAACAGGTTTCCAGGAACAATACCCTCAGAAGATGGGCTCAGTCCGTTCATCGACTTTCCTCGGTCGGAACGAATGGACTCAGCGCGCCCTGCTCTGCTGCAGCGGGCGCTGCCTTCTCTGTCTCCCGGGAGGGGTGTGGAGGGCGGGCAGTCAGTTTACAGATCAGCGCATCCGAGGCTTCGGGATGGGCGAGGCAGAGGTGCTCCCTTTGCGGCCGTGGAAATGGTTTGTAGTGGAGGCTGAAGTTGACTTGGGAGTGAAAGGAAAAGCACCTCACGTCGTTTTCAGCCGATCCCTAGGTGAACACAGTCCTGCGCGAGAGCCGGGTGACATGTGCTTCCGCTGACCACGCTGACCTGGATGTCGCCAGCACAAGTGCTGCCCGGGTTGCCACACCCGGCCCCGAAAGAGCTTCCATCTGAGGCCTGGGAGGCCTCTGGGTGCCCAGATGAAAGAAATGTGCCACCAAACGCTTCTTAGAAGCGGCAGCCTTCCCCGGCAGGGCTGTTTAGAAAAACCAGCGCTCTGGTGTTTCAGACAGGACAACCGGAAACCAGTGACCGGACCACAGAAAGCAAGAGGGACAGGTCACGTTCACCTCAGCAGAACCCTAACCCTAACCCTAACCCACTGGAGACAGTGAGAAACCAAACCGCAGCTCTCCTTGGAAAGCACAAGAGAACTGAAGCAATTACCAGAAAACTCACCCAGAGCACCTTTGCCAAATGCCTTGCAAGTGGAGGCCAGCCTGTTCTGGCTTCCGAATGTGCAGATAACACCCTCCAGGCCCCACCTCCTCTGGGCAGGACCACCTGGGCTCCATGCCTACTTGGCTCAATTTGTTTGGGGTTTTCTGAGTCAGGGTGTCTCTATGTAGTCCAGGCTGGTTTTGAACTCACTAGGTAGCCCAGGCTGGACTCAGATTCCCGTAATCCTCCTGCCTCAGCCTCCTGAATACTGGAATTACAGGCCACCGTGCCTGGTTTCATTGCAGACTTGGCTCTTTGAAAAACAGAAACCTGTCTCCTACAGTGGGGGCAGCAGTGTCAGCCCTGCTATTGCAGCCAGCCTTGGGTGAGGACGTGGGGCAGGGCTGCTCCTGGAGGTGATGAAAATCCAAGGGAGACAAAAGAGAAAACGAATTCAGAAGCCCTTTTCTAAGGATCCGATTAGACTGCATTTTTAGACACGGCAGTGGGGCATGGTGGCACAGGCCTGTGATCCCAGCACTCAGGAGGCTATGGTAGGAGGGTCAGTGAGAGTTAGAGGTCAGCGTGGGCTACATAGCAAGACCCTGTCTCCAAATAAATAAATAAAAATTAAAAATTGCTAAGAAGCAATAAAAATTTGAAAATCAGTCATTGGGAAAATGAAAAAGAGGAGCCCATGGGGCCACGTGCAGACACTGAAAGTCAAGGTGCTCACACATGTCCACAGGGACAGGACACAGTCCCTGGGGCGGCTGGTCCGAGGGGCGCACGCTCTCTGCTGCTCCGGGGGTGGGAACCGCCGGTGTGCAGGGCCGGCTCAGCCCCCGGGACCCGGGTCCTCCTTGTCTCAGAACCGGCCCCGTGGCCCCGGCACCCGGGCAGGAGCTCAAGGGCGAGGGCAGCGCTGGGGCAGCCTTACCGAAGCTGGGGGCGCTGTGCAAGGTCATGTCCCGGATCACCCTGGTGCCGAAGCAGGACCACATCAGGAGGAACTGCTGGGCCACCTTCTTCAGCGACCCTTGCGTCTTGGCGGCCACCTGTGAGAGAGGGAGCAGCTGCAGTAGCCGGCAACTTCTGGGTGTTCCTGTCGCTTGGAAAAATGACCGGGAGCTTAGGCGCCTCCGTGTCCAACACGATGGACCGGTGCCCTCGGACTTCTTGTGCTTAGCAGCGTGACTAACAATCGCTAAGCCACGCAAGCCCAGCAACAGAGGAACGGACACAGAACAGGTGGTGTTTACACGGGCACTACTCTGCCGTAAAGAAAGTTAGAACTGGGTCACGTGTAGGAAAGTGGTGCACCTTGGGACCATAATGTTAAGGGAAATAAATCAGACACACAGGCTTCACTATCACATTTCTCTTACACAGAAACCCAGAGTATAAACAAAGCGTGAAATAGAAGACAGATAATTGGGGCTACTGAGATCTTCTGCAAAAGTGAAGGGGATCAGGAGATGGAGGGAAGGGAGGAGGGGGGCAGGGGAAGGGGACATGAAAAGAATTAGGGTGCATCTCACACACACACACACACACACAAGCACACACACACACACACGCACCGACTCCGCCCGAGAAGCGTAAACACTGCGTGCCAGTGGACTGAGATATATAAAATCAAGTCTTATGCTAAGAATACATGCACCAGGGGCTGGAGATTTAGTTCAGTGTCACAAGCGCCTGCCTGGCCAGCAGAGTTTCATCCCTGGTACCAAAAAAAAAAAAAAAGAATTCATGCACTTAACATAAGCACCACCCCACCAGGTGACTTGGGGGAGACTGAGTCCTGCCCCTCCACCCGCTGCCTCCCCCTGCTCCGGGGACCCCGGCTCACCGACCTTCACGACACACCGGTCCACCATGGTGTCCAGCCACTCGACGTAGGACTCGATAGGCGACTGCTCCTCCAGGAGGTGGTCAAACTCCTGGTACACTGTCAAAGAGAGGGGACCAAGGCCTGGCTGCCACCGTGTGCAGACAGAGGTGCCTTTTGGGGGACCCACAAAACTCTGCAGAGACAAAACCTCAGAATCTTGCAGGGCATTCAGTGGTTTCTACAATCAGGGCTGCGCCTTCCCCTTCCAGCCTCGGGCTCCATGGCTGGGCACGCTGTGGAGGCCACTTCCGGTCCCCCAATGAGCCCCCCTGTGTTGCAGAGCCTCAGTTCTTCCTGTGAGTGCTCCCTGTGCCCCGTCACCCTCCTCTCTCCCAGCACGCTGTGCGAGCCATTCTCGGCCTGCCTGGGATCCAGAATAGCGCATGGTACGGGGGCTCTGGGCCAGGTCTTCGTGTGACGCTCTGCTGCCAACCACACCGGCCGCAAGGCCACCGCCACCCAGCGGTCCAGGGCAGAGGCACCGCCCCTCACTCTCCCTCCCCTTGCGTGGCCCCAGTGTTCTGGGCACGGTTATCTGACAAGAAGCTTAACCACCTTCGCAGGCCCAGAAGTCCCAGCGCCCGGCGACAGAATGGGATTTGTTTTTGTTTTTTGTACTTTCTACTTAGTGACCAGGTCTCAGTGAGTTACTAAGTTGCCCGGGCTGGGCTCAGACTTTTAGTCCTCCTGCCTCAGCCTCCCAGACAGCAGGGATTACAGGAGTGCAGCACTGTGTCTAGTTAGGGATGTGCTTTTAAAGTCTGTTTAGTGGCTCTTATTTTGTAGATGAAGAGCTAGGTTCCCATGAGATTTGACAACTCACTCGAAGTCAGGGAATGAATCAGGTCTACAGGCTGTGGAGTAGGGGCTAAGAGCGAGCATGACCCAGCCCTTGGCATGTGCCAGGTCTTCTTATAAATGCCCCACCCGTGTGCACTGTCCAGCCCCGGACAGTGCCCAGGGGGAGTGTCCCAGCACGGCGGTGTTGGTTCACCATGTAACAGAGCTGGGGCTCACGTGTTTGTTGAATGAATGCACAGATGACCCAGGAGTGCTATTACTGTCCTTGTCTTACAGAGGAGGAGTCAGAGGCCCCTGAAGGTGAGCAAATTCCCGAAGTTTGTACAGCTAGGGAGGGGCAGAGGTGGGGCTCAAGCTCAGCCTGACTCGCATGCCTGGCTCCTAAGGACAGCAGGGCAGCAGCAGGAAGGCCACAGTGTCCGGGGTGCAGGTCCCAGTCCAGCTCTGCTGTGCACGCCAGGCCCCGCCACCCCAGGGGTCCTTCTCGGACCTTCTGAGCACCTGCACAAGTCCCAGTGTCTGCAGTAAATGTCAGGCGAGCCCCCCGCCCCCCCGCCAGCATTGGAGTCGCAGAGGTGCGGTGACCGCCCCAGCAGGAATGTTCCAAGCTCTAAATGATAACAATTTCAACGCTGACTTGGGATTCGGCACAGTTTCCTTAAACACTGATGGAGAAATAAGGCATTTCCATGACAAGGAGCACCTTAAGAAATGTATGACCACCCAGCAAGCATTACAGAAAATTCCCAAGGATGTCCTAGAGAGAAATGGGGATGCCAACAGTGCCAAGAAGTCAAACAGAATGAACACAGCTGGTGAGACCAGCAGCTCAGCAAAGGGGAAAAATAAGAAAAGCAGCAACGGAAAATAACGCAATGACAGGAACAAGTTAACACCTCGCAGTGACAGCTCTCGGTGCGAACACCGCATTCTCCAGTCAAAAGACACAGGTCGGCATAAGGGGTCAGAAGGGAAACCCATCGGGTTCACCATACGAAAGACACATTTAACTTTTTAAAAATACCGATTAAAAATCAAGGGATGGAAAATAATAGTCCATTCAACCACAACCCAGAAGAAAGTAGAAATAGCTTTACTACATTCAAAGTGGATTTCAAGCTGACTCATCAGAAGAGACAAAGAAGGTCACTACATGTTAGTTAAGGGAACAAATCGGTAGGAAGCGTTAATAATTATAAACATAGACGCACCAAATAGTGGTGCACCCAACTTCAGAAAACAAAAACTAATGGTCATAAAAACCAGAAACACCCCAATACAACAGTACAATGGTACCTCGGTTCACAAACTCAATTCTTTCTGCAGCTTTTGTAGCAAGCCAAACAGGAAAAGAACTGAATCAAATTCAATGGCCAGGTTCACTGTTAACCTTATAGAGAAATTTGACTTGGTTCCCGTGCAATTCAGTTTGTGACCAGAAGAGTGTGAAGAATAACTTTGTGAATGGAGGTACCGCTGTAATGGGGCATCTCGAAAGCCCACCTCACAAATGGACAGATCAGCTAGCCAAAAAATCAACAAAGAAACATCAGAGTTGAACCAAACCTTCAAACAAGTGGAGTTAACAGATATCTACAGAGTGTTCCACCCAACAACAACAGAATACACATTCTTCTCAGCAGTGCATGGAGCTTCCTCTACAATAGACCATGTACTACCCAATAGCGTGTTTAACTAATACAAAAGAATCAAAATTATCTCAGGCCTATTATCAGATCATAGTGCAGTGAAACAACAAACCAATGGTAAAAGAAACCACATAAACTATGCAAGCACATGGAAAGTAAATACTTTCTTAAATAATCCATGGGTCACAGATGAAATGAAAGAAGAAACCAAACCGTTTTTACAATCAAATGGTAACACATCCGAACCTGTGGGATGCAATGAAAGCAGTTTTAAGAGGAAAGTTCACAGCTGTGAATTTCCACATCAGAAAAGCAGAATGAGCCCAAATAAATAAACTCATCAAAGTGCAGCTCAAGGTCTCGAGAAAACAAGAGCAAAACAGACCCCAAGCTAACAATGAAAAAGGAAATCACCAAGATCAGGACACATCGAAGAAACTCCTAGCAGTGAAGAGACGGCCTGCAGAGTGCCAGCTACTCCTCAGACAGAGGACCGATGTCTAGAATACACAAAGAACTGGGAAACACTGGACCCACCAAATTTAAAGAGCCAGTTTAAAAAGTGGGTATATGAAGGGAACAGTCACTTCTCAGATGAGGAAGTACAAATGGCCAGTAAATACATGAAAAAGTGTCCAACATCACTCAAGAAATGTAAATTAAAACAACACTAAGATTCTGTCTCACTCCAGAAAGAATGGCTGTCATCAAGAAGTCAACAGTAACAAATGCTGACGGGGCCATGGGGAAAAAGGAAGCCTTCTCCACTGCAGGTGGGAGTGCAGACTGGTGCAGCCACTGTGGAAATCAGCATGGAGATCCCTCAAAACCTAGGAGTAGAAATTCCATTGACCCACATACCCCTTCTAGGTACCCTCCCCAAAGTGTTAATGACATACACAACAGCGATGTATGAATTCCTTTGTCTATAGCAGCAGATACCACAATAGCTAAATGTTGGAAGCAGCCTATATGTCTAGTGACAGATAAATGGATTTTAAAAAGTGATATTTACACACAGTGGAGTACTCCTTTGCCATAAAAAGGATAAACTTCAACCATTTGTAGCAAAATGGATGCACCTTGAGACCATGATGTTAAGTGAGGCAACTCAGACAAATTTAAATATCCTATGGTTTCTGTTATATGAGAATCTAGAATAACAGACACAGGGAAGAAACGGTGCTGTAATCCAGCACGGACAATGTGGCTGGACGCACGTCTTGGCTTAGTACAATCACCTTCCATGTTTTCTGTTCTTTGGTCTATTAGCCCGGTTTCCAATCATGATAGGTAACTTTGTAAGGTTTTACAGGGTAAATATGTAAATTGGATGCTGGAAAATCAAAAGGGCGTGGGTAAAGAAGGGAATCAAAATGTAACAGGTACATGCACCAACCCCTACCGTGAGTGTAATCATTACATACTGCAAACGTCTACTAATAAAAATGTTTTAAAAAAAGAAAGAAAACAATAAACTTTTATTTATCTCCAGGAAAAAACCCAAAGGAGCTGGCCAGCATGTCCGCCGTCAGAAGGCAGCAGGCCAGTGGCACCCAGCTGCCCCAGCCCTGCTCCAGTTCTGGGGTCCCCAGCTGCCAGTGGAGGTGTGAGTGACGCCCGGGCGCCGGGCCATTCGCCTTCATCGGTGGCACCCTTCTCGGTCTCCCTTCCCGTCCTTGGGCCGAGATGCCCCCCTGTGTGTGGTCTTCGATTCCTCATCAGTCCCAGCTCCCTGAGGATGGGGTGCTGCTGTTCTCTGCCAGGATGGGCACTGGGTGAATGCTACAGGGTGACTGGACCAGGACGTGTTGCTCTCTTCCCTCGGGAGGACAAATGTCAGCTTCTGGGGTGTCTTTCTGCCCCGAGCCTGAGAGCCGGAGAGGCCCAGAAGGCTCTCCTTGGAGAGAGGGCAGGTGTGGTATCCACGTCTGTGTCCTCAGCGCCCTCTCTGGATCGTAGCTCTCCGGAGCCCCTTCACATCTTCTTCACCCACGAAGGGGGTGGAGGAAAGAGGACCAAGCCTCACACTGCCGATGAGTGACAGGGCAGGAGCTCCGGTCCCCAGGGACATGGACGGCACCGGCTCTGCACCTGGCACCTGGGGGCACAGTGATCAGAAGGCCCCCGAGTATCGCCGGGATGACCTTCTGGACCGGGATAAGGAAAAGCTTGGCTGAAGGCTTTTGGACGGATTCGGGCGCCCTGCAACCCCTCACTTCCAGGCCTCGGCCTCCGCTGTTCCTTCTTGATGGGAGCAGCATGAGGCTCTGGGGGGCCAGATCTGGCCCTGAGCTCTCACTGGACCACTTAGCGGCTGTGTGGCCCCCGCTGTGAGGCTCATCTACTCCCTGGGCTGGGCTTCTGCTCTGACGGGTCTGGCCCAGGACATGACACAGAACAGAGAGCTGATAAAATGCGGCATCATTGTCTGGGTGATTTTCCCTGAGATTCTTCACAGGGGTGAAAAGGGCTGGGGGCAGCTGCGGAGGTGGGGAAACTCCAGGTGAGCCAGGAAACAGCTGAGGGCGGGGCGGGAGCACATACCCAGTCTCTCGCCTGCACCTCGGGAGGCCCCAAAGCAAAGCTTCCCCGGCAGGAACCCAGAGGCACTGTCCAGGGCCCCGTGACCGCCCACTGACACCCAGAGTGACTGCCTCTAGCAAGAGTGCAGGAGGCCAGCCTGGAAGTGGGGCCTCCTCTCTGCGGCTCCCCACCATGGTCACACCCACAGGAAGGAACAGATGAGGACATCCCCTGGCCTCCCCAAGCCCCTGGCTAGGAGGCTCTGGACAGAGCAAGGCCCCTCCGCAGCCTCCGCCCCGGTTCTCCCAGGATGAGGTGGTGGCCCGCGGCCCACCGGGGGACCAAGGCAATGGGCTGGGGTCTCTGCTCTCTGCTTTGTCCTGCTGTCTCTCCATGGTCAGGATGGGGCCCGGGGCAGTGTGCCCCTGGCTGCAGGGTGGAAGCGTCCGTCCGTCCACATGGACAGGAACGGAGCCCACGGCAGTCAGCTGGCCACATGGGGCCCTTTCTGCACACTCACAGTGCCGGGCAGAGGGCGGCTGGGCTCACGCGACCCTAGGCCCTGCGATGCAGGGCTGCCGCTCGAGGGCTGAGAAGAAGCCTCGGCGAAGGTTTAAATGAAACATAGTCATGACAGTGAAAGAGAAGTTGCCACAAACCCTCCTCACGCCACGCGCCCTGACCCCGTCATTCCTGCCACTTTCTGAGGCAGAGCTGGAGTCCGCTTTGGTGTCTTTATAAAGTGTGATCGAAAACACGGTGAGTGCCACTGCCCAGGGCATTCCAAGGCAGAGGCAGGGAGCATCCTCCGGCCTTAGCTGATGGAGCCGCACCCTGCAGCTCTGGCTCTGCCCAGAGTAAAAACAACTGGGAAAGGGAGATGTTATTTATAGATCCATATGAGACAGCGAGGCAGCCATGACAGTGCATGGAAGGCACTCGGGAAGATTCTAGAACTGCGTCAGAAAGCTGCGAGAATGGTGCCGAAAGGGCGCTCAGAGTGCTGGGCTATTTTGAAGGAGATCAACCAAGATACGTCTTTTACTGTAACACTATAGGAATGTCCTGGTAGTCAAATCACACCTCGTCTATCTGGACCGGCGGGCCATGAGCTAAACCTAGTTCCCGCTCTTTACAGCGCGGACATGGAGGTCCCCTGGCCTGCAGGGTCCCCTGTGGGGTCCCTGGCATGGTGTCACGTGCTGACACACGTGTCTGCAGCCCATCTGCCCCCGTCTGGACCAACTGGTGTAAGAGGGATGCAATCCAGGGGAGGACACGGGGGAAGGCACTGGCACGCTCGCCCGGCTACTTTCCTTTCTCTAGAAAACCACGCGTGCAGGACGGGGCCGGGCCCTTACGCTGGACAATGAGCTTGCGGTGTTCCTCGCGGGAGTCCTCCATGGTGTACAGGGTCTGCTTGGTGATGCTGCTCAGGTCCACGTTCCGCCAGTCCTCCAGCATCTGGAAGGTGATGTCCGCGCTGTGGATCACCGTCCGGGATGCCTGCGACCCAAGTCAGTCAATGTGTTAGCTCGGGGTAGCTGGCTCACCGCCCTGGCTTCCCTCTGCCTTTCTAATGGAGCTGCTTCTGGCACTGTGTGAGCCACTTGGAGATGCAGGAAAACAGTTTTGGGAGAGGAACGAATGACTCCAAAACCCAGGAGACCCCGACACTGCCACTGGCTGCTGCTGTCTCCCCCATATCTCCTCTGCAGGGACCTGTGAGGTGGCCTGGGCTGGGCCAGACCCTGCTGTGTCCAGCCCGCCTGGCCTTGGCCCTGTGGAGCAGTGGGAGGAAACCCAGAGAGGTGCCTGCTTTCCGACTCGCGCTTGGATGGGGGCCTGGACCTAGTCACCCACATGTCTCTGGGGGCTGGATTGGGGAAACCCCTGCTACCACTGCCATTACCATGGGTGGAACTGCAGAAATTTTTTTCACACACATGCATTTTACACATTTTAGGCTCTGGTCTTCTGTTTTTGGCTTTTATCTAATTAGAGTGATTAAAACAAATCAGAATTACTGAGATGGAGCAGAATGAAAACTGTGCGAGTCAGCCGTGTGTGTGTCTGCATCTCCGTGTCTGTGTGCGTATGTGTGCGTGCGTGTGTGTGTGTGTGTGTGTGTGTGATGATCTTTCACAGCTGTGGCTTCGGCAGCAAATCCTCATGAGTCAACCTAAATTTACAAGTCGGAATGGCAGTTGGAACAGCATCACTGAGTTGAAACAAAACTGATAAAAGCAAAGGAAAACACATTTGGAATCGTTGCTGTTACTGGCGTGGTTCCAACTATATTTTCATAAGTAGAAAGAAGATTTCAAATGCACCAAAGTGCTGTAAACCTGGTAATGCTCCTGAGTTTCCACACAAAGGTAAATTCTGATGCTTATATTCTGACTTGCAAGCACAAGGGAAACCCTACTTGAATAATCCTGGGACTCCCCGAGGGTCGGAGAGGCCTAGACCGCACACGAGGATGGGGATGGGGGGACACAAGGATGGGGGGACGGAGGGGCAGGGACGGGGCT
>PVLA01012917.1:0-23378 GCA_004027455.1 Hydrochoerus hydrochaeris | reverse complement strand
GCAGAGCAGCCTGGTCTCCTGGGCTGGGAAACGGAGGTGTCACAGTGCCTGCCCGGTGCTTGCCGAGGCTCCTCATGATGCCATGTGGAAGGCACAGCTCGCAGAGAGGCACAGGAAGCTGGACACCACGGTGAGACGTGAAAGAATCGGACACCCAAGCTTCGCTACCCACGATACCTCTCCGACAAGCAACCCAGAGTGTCAGTAAAGTAGTAAAGCAAAAGACAGGCGACAGCAGCAAGGCAGACAGCTCCTTCGCAAAAGGCAAGGGAACCAAGAGGTGGAGGGGAGGGCAGGGAGGCGCGGGGAGGGGCGCGGAAGAACGAATGACCGTCTGAGCAGGCAGCCACTTCCCGAGGTGAGTGATCGGGGATGGAGTGAAAGTGTTTAGAGGTGGCCCTAGGTCCACGTGGCCAGGTGAATATTAGGAAGGAAGCAGCAGAAGCAGGGCAGAGCCAGGCATGCACCTGTGCCTGGGAGCAGCTGGCTCTCTGGGCAGTGACCACGCACTGCACCCGCGGCCAGACCTCTGCTGTCTCACGGGATTCTCCGGTAAACATCCCCCAGAGAGAGGCTGCTCCCAGGCACGGGTGCACGCCGGCCCCGCCCTGCTTCTGCGGCTCCTTCCTAATAGTCACCTTTAATTAGTTTCCGGTTTACTTTCTCCCCTTCGCTGGGGCAGACAGCACTGAGATGGTCTTGGCCTGCAGCGGGTGCTCGGAGGAGCCTGAGGAAGGAGCGAGCGGCCGGGGTCTGGGGCCCAGCTGCTGTGCAAGGCCTTGCTTATCCGAAAGGTCCTGGCCACGTGGACCTAGGGCCTGCGTATTTGGGGTTGGTCTTGGATCCCGTCTGCTCTGACCTACTGTGAGTGTGTGTGCATGCCCACACCAGGCTGCCTGATGTGAATTAAGGTTGGCACTTCGCTGGCGAAGAGAAGAGGATGGGTTCATCTTCCCCGAGTCCCAGAATGTTATCCGGGTGAAGCCCCTGCAGCAGCCAGCAGAAGTCTGCACAGGCCGCCCCCATGCCGCCTTGTTCTGGAATCCTGGCCTGCGGTGGACTTTGGGCCACTCCAGCTAGAAACCCCTCCTCCCACCTCCACCACAAGCAGCCAGCGCAAGCCAGGCCCAGCCTGGATCACTGGGGAGGTGTGAGCCTGGACACACAAAAGAGCAGGCAGGTGGCATCCTGGGCCAACTCCAAGAGGAGAGCTGGCGGGGAGGAGGACAGTGTTCACCGAGAGCCTCAGCCTGTTCAGGCGACTGATGCCCCGTGGATGTGGCTCTGGGTGAGCTGCCCGCTCTTCAGGGGGTTCTACACAAAATCTGGGTGACTGGCTGTCATCTCCCAGTTTAACTGTTAGTGCCCAAATTGAGAAAATGATTTTAACACATGCACATCAATCAATCGCATATTCCTGAGGGACAACGTGGCCTGTGGCCATCAGTTAGCCAATGACAGCTGGGGCCATTGGTTCTGGGGTGTCATGGGGAGGGGTCCCTTTCCTGACGTAGATCCCCTTCACCAAGGGGAAGGACTAATAGCAAGGTAGTTCGAATTGATAGGTGAGAGAAGGCGCTTCCATTTTTAGTTTAGACATTTTTGTGTTTAATTTTTTGTAATAAGCATACAGTTTTGTGCTTAAAAAAAGTAAAGCAACCTGGGAAAGTAAGCTGAGTCTGGGTAAATGTTTGGTGTATAATGTGACCTAAACACTTCTGAATGCTCTGCTGCTCCTGGGGTCACACGGGGTGTGTTTGTGTGTGTGTATGTGTGTGTGTGTGTGTTGGTGGGGGGTGGCATCTAGCAGGAAGGGGCCAGGCAGTGCACAAAGGACTCTGCAGAGCGGGGACTCCTGCACCACCAAATGCCAGTACTCGCTGCCCAGCTCTGGCGGCCTTTGGGGAGCCAGGAAAGTGTGGACTAAAGGTTTAGGGACAGGTGAACTCAGAAATCATCATGTGAGTTGGAACTACCGTTCTCAGCTACCATTTTAGCTTGCTGTCTGCGGGACTCACACACCGGGGACCGAGCCCCAGGAAAGCCGGGACGATGCTCCAGGAAGCTGTTCTTGTGGGTGCCCCCTCTCACCCTCTCACCCCCAGTTCCAATGGCAGACATGACAGACGCAGAGGACAGCTACCTGGCAAAGGTGATTGAGCGACGTCTGCCGTCTCAGGATTTGGGAAAACCGTCTGGACACTGCAAGAGGAAGAGTTAGTTGGAATTATTAGTGCACTTGAAGTCCAAGGCTGGGTCCAAAGAGCAGCCCCCCGGCGCTGCCTGCGTCTGTCTCACCACCCACTCCCACCGCGCGCCCCTCTGCATTTGACTCTGTCTTCCCCTGCAGTCTTCGAGAATGATTTCCTCAGGGCTCATGGTGATCTTCGGGGTACAGATTTCAAAGCCACGCCCTCACCATGCTCACAGGTGGGAGAAATGCGGTGCCAGTCAAGCGTGAGGAAAAGCAATTATTTACTGCTCTTTCGTTTCGCTAATTGCAAGCTCAATCACTTCTCCCCATAAATAACTGCAGGAATCAAACACAGCTTTGAAGAAGCCCCTTCTGAGCAGTGGTAGGTCTAATAGGGAATCTCAACTGCGCCTCAGGGACGGGCGTGGGGACGGGGCCTCTGGGGAGGGGGGTGTCTCAGCTGCGCTGGGCGTGTGGCTTTGGGTGACCCGCCTCGCTCATCAAGTCATCAGCAGAATGACAGCCACTGCCTTCAGGAAAACCTCCTGCTCCCTGCGCCAGCGTAACAGGCTGACACTCCGAAGTGGGGGGACAGACACCCTCTGTCTAATCCTGCAGCACGTGGGACCTGTGCCTGCGCCCCGGTACCTGCAGGTCTTGCCGGCTCCCCAGGAGGCGCCGCTGTCTCCAGCGGGGCTCACACAGGTGGAAGGCCCAGAGGAGCGACTCTGAGCTGCCTTGTTTTGTCAGTGTAATTAAAATGGGCACAGGGCATTCTTCTCATTAATTTCTGCACTGGTCAAGAAATGGAAACTTCCCCGGGGTTATTCTCATTTGCGCCCGGAGCCGGCTGGGTTTGATAAAGGGGGGTGGGGAGGGGTGGGGGGCTGGGGGGGTGGCAGATGAACTTCTAATTTTCCGGGCCGATCAATCGTTAATCCTTCTCCTTAATTACTTTTTCTTTAACTTTGTGATGTGGAATTTAGTGCTGGAGAAAAGAAAAGAACTGAGAGCCGTGAAATAAAGCGGGCTTTATCAATAGGTGCTGGGCGCTGCAGGCGGCCTCGCAGCGCGACTCAAAGGCCTCCCGCGCCTGCAGAGCCCGGGTAATTTGATCGCCTTCGTTTTCCTCGCTGGCACTTATTTTGGGTGAGAACAGCGAGCTGCATTCAAACGGGGCTTTGAGAAACATATATTTTAAAACCTTGTTTTGCTTCGAATCATTTCATCTCTGCCTAATGGCAGCAAATGACCGCACACAAGCCTTGGTGAGCACGGAGCCGGGGAGCTGGGGGCCGGGGGGCCGGGGGGCCAGGGAGCCAGCCGCTCTCCTAGGCACAGCAGATGCCTGGGGAATGGGGGGTGCAAAGACGCGCCTCACGGACCAGGCCCCGCTATGGGAAATAGTAACTCGGCTTCCTAGTTAGGCAGGAAATAAGCGAAAGCCTTGGGCTGCTCCCTGTCTCCACTAACACCATCTGGGGGCAGGAGCTGGAGAAAGTCTTGGGGCTTTGCAGCTGCACACCCGTGAGCTGCCTTCGTGGCCTCTGCATCCTCGCCGAGTGGCCGCGTGACTTCTGAGTGGTCTCTCTGTCGTCCCAGGCCTCGTTCCCACCTGGCAGTGGCAGTGATGGGCAGAGGTCTTGGCGGCAGACACAGCCTGGGGTGAGCCCCGTTTCTGCTCCCCAGTGATCTCTAAGCCAGAACCCCCCTTCTCCGAAAGCAGCCTCGAGCTGCCCACTGCGAACATTCTATACCGAGCGAGGGGCAGGCAAGCGGCGCAGCACCCGGCGCTTTGCAGGCGGGCGTCATGGACCGCTGCTAGCTGCCCCGCAGAACGGGCCACCAGTGCGATTCTCTCCCTGCCCTCTTCTCCCAGACTCGGCACTTACATTCAAACTTAATGTTTCGCAGATTTTCCGGGAGGTCGTGCAGAGCCACTTTCAGCCACTCGTCCAGCTGCTTGGCAAACTTCCGAATCACCTGAGTTAAGCTGGAAAGAGAAGCAACCCCTGAGGCGCCCATGGATCACTCAGCCGGGCCCCAGGCTGCCGGGGGCTGCGCCGCTGCTACTCAAGTCCCGGCTGCTGCCCACACGAGCTGCCCATCCCGGAGGTGCCCAGACAGGGCCCACGGCCCAGCCCTGCTGAGAGCTTGCTGGCCTGGGCAGGGTGCACAGCAGTAACACTGGTCTACCACGCCCGGCTGTGGGAAAGCCACCGCCAGGCGAGGTGGCACCGGGACACTTCCTGCAAGCAGAAGGTACTCCCTGGACTCTCTGAAGAGCCTCGGTGCAGGGAGCAGACAGTGGGCTGCAGCCTTGCAAGGGTGCTTTGCAACCAGCCTACCATCCCCTGCTGCCCACAGAGCCCCCCTCCCATGGGTCAGGCGGTGGAAGGCGCTGAGGTGAGCTGACCGCACTGCAGGGGCACTCGGCTGCCCAGTGGGGTGCAGACACGCAGCACAGCGCTCAGGTCCTTGCCATCAAGACCATCGGCTCCAGGACCAGTGTCCTCCTTGGTGCTGCTGGGCTGGACACCTTGCCTGTCCCCACATGGCTCGCCCACCCCGACCTTGTCCTTGGCTCATGCGTCTGCCCAGCCTGGTCCAACCTTCCAGAGCCTCTCTCCTGCCAGGCCCCTGCCGCCGACCTCAGGGCCCCCCACCTGCTCTTCCCTCCTCTCTCCTGCCAGGCCCCTGCCGCCGACCTCAGGGCCCCCCCACCTGCTCTTCCCTTCCTGTGACCAACTTGACCTTCTCCGTCACCCCGACGCCCCCCCGACGCCCCCCGCCCTGTGCGCTGCACAGAGGAGGCTGCAGATGGCATCCAGCTCCGTGTGCCCCTCCTGCCCTCTCCCGGAGGAGCTACAGAGCTGTCCCTCAAGGATGGTCCCCCCTCTTGACTGTATCATCCTGCTCATCATTTTAATCCACCCAACACCCAGTTTAATAACTAAAATACAACTTCTTATTTCCCCAGCTCCAGCCCCTCAAGCTGGAGACCTCTTTGTGTCTCTCCTGCCTCCCAGTGGAGCTGTCCATGCCTGGCATCATCCGCCCCTCGTCACTCCGCGCCTCACTCCCACCTAAACGGATGTGACGTGGACATCAGCTTCCATCATGGCTGCAAACCCACCAAGGCGCTTTGGTCCCCATCTCACCTGGCACCCAGGCAGTGCCCAGCTCTGCCACCTGCCTCCCGCCTTGTGAAAGCCCTGGCCACCACCTCCCACCTCCAGCCCTGGCATCTGTGACCATGGCCATTTCTCCTGGGCTCTCTGCTCGGCCAGGATGTCTTCTGGTTCTTCGGGCTTGGCTCGGAGCTCTCTTCCCCAGGCAGTCTCCCTGCCCTGGCATCCGGGCCACAGGCACAGGGGTCCGTCCGTGCAGAGCCTTAGGTCTATGGCACCTGCAACACCTCTACTATAAGCCAAAGGCACATCAAGCGTAGTGGGTCCGAACGGACTCCCAGCTCCCCGGGTCCGTGTCTTTTCCCATGTTCTCCATTTCAAAGTGAAACTCTGCTTCCCACGGTTACTCATGAAAAGGTTCAGACACACCTCAAAAACGGGGTGATAAAACAAACCCTGCAGTGCCCACAGCCCCGCTCCAACCATGAGCAGCATCTGCCAGCTCCGAATGAGCCGCCTTTACTTTTCTGGGGTATTTTAAGCAAACCCACGATGTCACTCACCCAAAAAGGCCTTGTGTTTCTGGCAAGGCTTAGATATGTGTGTATGGATTTGCACACGGGTGTGCACATGTTTCCCCCGCCTCCCGCAGCTGTCAGCGCCTGCAGAGCCAACAGCGACTCCCCATCACTGCATGAGCCCGTCTGCATGCAGCGTTCTCTGTTTCTTTCAAAGCCACGGTTCGTGCAAAGCAAAATCCAAACAAGGTCCATGTGTCACCTGCAAGGCTGCGTTGCCTTTGCCCGGTTCCTTGGATCTCCTTTATTCTATCTTGTGCCGTTGCTGCTTTACTGGTGACGTTGTTATCTGTCGCTGGGCTGCCCCACGCTCGGGTTCTTCCTTCTCGTGTCAGCCAAGCTGTGCGTCAAGCTCTCGAGCTTCCTGTTGGAGCTAAAGCCTTGATCAGTCCCGTTATGTTTTTGGGGCTGGGAAACCATGTAGCGGGGACGATCTTGCTGCCTGTCACCTCAGGGATGCAGGGATCACACATCTCCTCGCCACCTGCTGGCCTGCGCAGTAACTGGGCTGATGTCATCTCTCGCCCCACACCCGGCAATCGCAGCCCATCCCTGCGAGTGACCACGCAGGCTCCTGTGTCCATCCAGGCTGCCATGGCCCCTCACCGCCCCGATGACACTGCCGGCAGTGCCGAGAGCTTTCGCGCTCTGGCCCCACGTCTCGATCTGTTCACCCATTTGAATGAAGCCCCGCACCCCGATGGCCCAGGTCCACCTCCACTTCTTGCCTGTCCAGCTCTGTCTTGCCCTCTCCCCGGTGGTCACACTTCAGCCCGGCCCGTGCCCCAGTCTGATCTCTGTCCCTGCAGGTTCTGCTGGGAGCATCTCTTCCTCCCTGTTGGGTTTCTCCTCCTTATGGCCCAGACCGGATCCGTTGCATGGGAACGCTGCCCAGAGCTCCCAAGACGGGAGCAGAGGCCCCGCTTTTGCTGTTCCATGGATGGACAACTATTGGGACAGTGTTCGCCCTGCGGTCATCTGACCAAGGTGCCTCTTTCCCTGGACTTCCTACTCCAGGCGCAGGCTGGGGCCGCGGCTGTGACTCAGCACCCAGCATGGTATGGGATGCACAGCAGGCAGGGAAGCAGGGTTTGCCAAATGGAATGAACGAGTCAGCGCATGGATGGACAGATGGACAGGTGGCTCCCAATCTGACCTCGGCCAGAGCAGACAGAGCAGAGCGCCTCCCTCTGCCTCTGCCTCCTACTCCACCCCACAGTGCTGGCCTCTGCTTCTCCACCTCCCAGCCCCTTGCCCACTGCCCAGGGCCTTTGCATCTGCCGGTCCTGCTGCCTGGAGGCTCCTGCCCAGGGAGCGAGGCGGCTGCTCCCTCGCTGTTTGTTCACTCGTGGGCTCCAGTGTCAGCCCACCTGCCTCCACCCCACCAGTTCACAGCGCCTCTGCGTTAGGTTTGAAAAGGGTCACCCTGGCTGCCATGGTGACAACTGGCCCAGGAGGAATTGAAAAACTGGGAGAAAGAGGAGCTGGGGCAGGGACAGGACAAAGGACACAGCCCACTGTGGCCAGGCAAAGGAGCTTCCGGAAAGCAAGGGGAGCCCCAAGCCCATGCCGGGGTGGGGTGGGGCCTGTAAAAGGGGGTGCTTTTCTGTATGGCAGAAAGGCAAAGCCTAAAATGGTCCCCTTTTCCACACCCCGAAGCCAGTTTCAGGGTGGGAAGACTTCTAGGATCTTGGTGCTCTTGACAGAGACCATAAGTGCAGGGAGTTCTGGCGAAGGCCTGGAGGCGGGAGGGGACACATCTCTCTCAGCTGCCACCTGAGGCCATCGCTCACACGCAGCCGAGCAGCGGACAGTGAGTGGCCGGGCCATGGACGGGGCCGTCCGCTTCCTGTAATTGTTTGCTTTTATTAAGCTGAAGAAACGCAAGGAAGGACTCAGCCCAGAAGAGATTCTATTCTGGGACCTGGAGCTCGGGTCTGTTGTCCTTTAGAGGGATCCAAACATTCAGGCTATTCCGTCACTGAGGCGTCACTAGCTTCCTGGTCACCTGCTCTGAGAGGTCCACTCCGCAGAGCTGGGCTTGCTGAGCGGTCACCCCCTCTTGAGGTCACTCACTTCCTGTGTGAGGGTGCCCGTGCAGCCCACCCTCTTCCTCCCAACCTGGCTCCTAGGCTGGGATGCGGGGTGGCACTGTGCTTCTAGTGACAGCTCTTCTTCCCCTTTTGCAGACAGTGCCTTCACCTGCAAATCCAGCCTAAGCCTCCACTGCGTCTCTGCTTTGCAGCTCTAGCTGCAGCGCTGAAGTGGCAGTGGCAGCAGGGTGAGAGTGGCTGGCGGTCACCCACTGACGGGCACTAAGGCCTCACACACATGCCCTTCCGCAGCCCTCGCTCCTGCTAACTCGGTGCCATCGTGGGTTCCAGCAGAGAGGGGAGCTCTCAGACTTGGGGAAAGTATTTTCTTTGTCCGAGGAGATGTGGCCAGGTAACCCGGCTAGGGCTCGAGCCTGACCTGTCCCGCTCTCGGTCATCCCCGGCCTCGGGGTCAGCGGTGGAGACACACGCACCGTGCCCTTGTAGACGCTGCCTTTCCCATCCTCACAGTCTTCCACTTTCCACCGCAGTTGCTGTAACACCTCAGGCCTGGTCCTCAGTCTTTCTCTTCTGATGTCTCACCCCCCCTTGCAATGCACATGCACAGGCACGCACACGCATGCACACACTTGCTGAATCCTGCAGAAGCAGTTCCTGTTGACCACTCCTGTGCCAAGATCCCTCAGAAGAGGGAAAGTCCAAGGCTGAGAATGACCCACACTTTCAGTGAAAGCATCGCCAACTCGCCTGCATTTCAATTTGCCTTTCTGAGTGGGGAAGAAGGCACATCTGAGTCGGTGTTGGGAGCCCAGCCTCAGCCTAGCCAGGGCCGGGAGGGAGGCTTTCTGGAGTGGCCACCGATCCTCACTCCTGTCCCCATCGTGCCCAGGGCCTGGCACGCAGATGGCACTCAGGCTGGGTGACGAACGATCGGATGTATGAATCCACGAAACACCAGCTGCCAGGGGGACCTTGGTCTGTGAAATGACTTTGACTCCTGATTAACGGGACGGAAGGCAGTGGATGTGAACGAGTAAGATCACAGTGCTGATTATCTAACCGAGGAGCTAAGAAAACAGGCCCTGCAAAGCAGACTGCAGGCCCAGCGGGGGGCAGTGGGGGGGCTTGCGTTGTTCAACGTATTACAGAGCCCACCTGGTGTTTTAGGGTGATCAGTAAACACTGGCTTCATAAATGAGCAACTATTTGAGTGCCGGCTGGGTTTTTAAGCTGCAGATGAAGGTTGATGAGTCATTTCAGCCTCAAGATTCACCTTCCACACACGTCTCCAGCTTACTGCCTGTTTTCTATTTCTAATCAGGGGCTAAGTTTCATTTGTGTGTCACAACCGCTTCATAGAAAGATTGCAAATGCTGTGTGTGTGTGTGTGTGTGTGTGCGTGCGTGCGTGCGTGCGTGTGTGTGTGTGTGAAACGCCTGCAAAACAGTGTCAGAAGTAATGAAATATTTCTCATCATACACACTAAATTGAGAAAAAGAACCTCCTCTCATGAGAATAGCACCAGGGTAAGCAGACACTCACGTGGGGAATTACAGTGGTGACCATTAGCACGACCAAGAGTCACCCTGCGCCTCTCCAATGGCAAAGGCAGAGGGCAAGCAGGGACGAAAAATCTCGGCACAGAATCAGCTTTCTAAGAATCAAATGAAACGTGAGACACGGATAGGAAAACACACAAGATGCCTTCAACAGTGTCCTCACGGGCACAGCCGAGGGGACACGCACAGGACCCCAGCGATGCCCACACAGTTAGCCAATCAACTGCGAGAACGAGCAGCGGAAACACAAAGCCCGAGCTTCCAGACTCTGCGGGACAATGACAAGTGGCCTAGCTCGCTTACAACGGGACCGTCAGGAAGGCTGAGAAGAAGGCAATGTCTGCTAACTGTTTACAGACAGTAGTGAAGCATTAAAGTACAGACCTCACAACTCAGAGGACTCTGAAGCAAAGAGACGCATCGTTGCCGAGCTGCTGATATCCAAAAATAACATCCCGCAGCCCAGAGGAGAAAAGCACATTTCACACAGAGGAAGAAAAGCAGACCAAGGGCAAACAAGCCAAAGACAACGGGGCGAAGCTTTAGCACGATGGAAACAGAAGTCTCAAGTCTTCCGGATTCAGAATACAGGGCCCAGTGAAAGTTCCTTTCAAAAATGAAGGACAAATATTTTCAGACAAACAAAAAGTGAAATAATTAATCACAGTCAAATCTGCAATACAGGAAACATTAAAGAAAAGTCTGCAGCCAGAGGGATATAATATCCCACAGATGATCACAGTTACCCCACAAACACTAAAGGCACAAACCATGAGAACAAAAGTGGACACAAAGGATCTGCTTCCTGCCTTCCTATACTCTAAAAGCGCATTATCTAAAGCAAAGTTATAGTACTTGAGAAGGTTAAAGCATATTTTGAAACAAAATGCCAACAGTCACATGAAGCAGGAGGTAACACTGGGAATTACAACAGGAGTCACAGCATGTGTGCAGCAGTGGATTCTTTGAAAGTATATTTAATTAATTAAAAATATAAACCCAAAGTAACTATGACATCTGTCTGTCTGTCTGTCTGTCTAGGTATACAGCGAGGCAGGGGCCCACGAGCAGCCAGCCCACTGTCCCTGTGAGTCAGCAGAGGCCACGCTGGGTCCGGGACCAAACAGCTGGACTGATCTTCCCGTAAGCCGCGCAAACTAGGCAGGGCCTGGCACAGAGAAGCCAGGTCGCCTTTCCAGTGAGCCAACAAGGCTCCACGTCCCCCAACCCCGTCCCTCAAGCAGTCAGCGATTCGGGCAGTGGGCTGCGCTGATAGCAACTGAGGCACAAAAACCACTGAATGCTGGTGCTGTCTAACTGACGTTGCAGGAGCAGGGCCGTGGTCGGAGCAGCCATTGGGAGGGTGACCGTGTGCAGCGTGGCGAATCCCCTGGCTTGTTTTTGAAATCCAACATTGTTCTCCCTGTTCCATTTTGTTCTGGTTGTTGCTTTGTTTTAGCCAGTGCTCTGTTCTGAGTGGGTTTATTCTACTTTGTTTTGTTTGATTTTACCGCGTCTGAGGAAATGGACAGCAAGACAGCAAGAGGCGTTGCGGCAGCCACTGCTGACGCCCTGTTGTCCTGCTGTGAGGTTCTCTACCACTTTCACCGCTTTGTTTTGTACTGTTGCATTTTATTCTCCTTAAAATAAAATTTAAAAAATAACAAGGCAAGTATGGAGGTAAATGGGATGACAAAACAACCCAGAAGCAAGTATAAAAACAGGACAAAAAGGAAGAAAAAAACGATGAAGCTAATTGAAAACAACTAGCAAGATGGAAGATTTAACCCAAACATAGAATTATATTAAACATGAAGGTCTAGGCCAGCGGTGATGGACCCACGGCACACAGGCTGCAGCCGGCTGCTTTGTCACTGAAAGCTCCAAGCTTCACTCTCGATGGCCTAGAGGAAGCAGCCAGAATGCGTAAATATCAGACTATTGGGTAAAAACCAAGCCTTCGTTCTGTGTTGACCATGGGGGGTCTGATTAAAATATAAAGACCGGGTGACTCAGCAGAAAGGTGGAGAAGCGGGTTGTACAAACAGTAGGTTAGAAAAGGACAAGTTGGAGAATTCACATTACTACAGCACAATATTATCAGGGATTTAAAACAAAGACAGTTATTAAAAGAAGTTAACTTGCCAAAAAGGCAGGATGTCCTAATTTGTATATATTTAACAACAAAGCTTCAAAACGAGCTTCAATACACATGAAGCAAAAACAGACAGAAATAGACAAATCCACAAATTTAGAGATTTAATCGGTAGAGTGAAAGGACAGAAAATCACTGACGACAAAGAAAGCCTAACCAGAATGGTCAATTAACTTCACCTACTTGACATTTATAGAATACTTCACCAACAATAGCAGAATATCCAGCCATTCCAAGTACACACAGAATGTTCACCAGCACAGACTGTGTTCCGGGCCATAAAACAAATTTCAATAAGCTAAAAGGAATTCATATAATATAATGTATGCAGCATGACCCTAGGGGAATTAACTAGAAATTAATAACAGAAAGATACTTTGACAGTCCCCAAGTAAATGGAAATTAAATACTTTACTTCTAAATAAGCCATGGATCAAAGAGAAAAGTCAGCAAGAAAAGTAGAAAATGTTTTGAATTAGATTGAAATGAAAACATAACATGTCAGAATTTGTGGGATATAGCTAAACAATGATTAGAAGAAAATGTAAATATTTAAATAATTTTCTAGGAAAGTAGAAAGATTTGTAATCAGTAATCTAAACCTTCATTTAAGGACACTAACAGAAGAGCAACACAAACCCCAAATCAATTTTTAAAAAATCAATGAAACTGAAAAAAGAAAAAAAGAAACCAAAGAAGTCAGAGAACCCGAAAGTTGGTCACTTTATTTTCAATACTGGGGGTTGAACCCCAGGTCTTTAAACTATTATGTCCAGATCTTTTAAAAATGTTTAATTTGAAGACAGGGTCTTGCTATGTTGCTCAGGCTGGGCTTGAACTTGCAATTCTTCTGCCTCGGCTTCCCAGACAGCTGGGATTATAGTTGTGGGTCACCACTGCCTGGCCTTTCATTTTGATTTTAGAGATATATAAATAAAACATTGATAAAGTTCGAGGTATATTGGTCAAGAAAATAAAACCTCAATTATCCACATCAGGAACGAGAAAGGGGAATATTATTAAGATCCTACAGATATTAAATGGATAATAAAAAAATATGAACAAAATTAACTCATGAATTAAAAAATTTAGACAAAATTCTATACTAATCTTCCAGAAAAAAGAGAGGGTACATTTACAAGCTCATTTTATGAAGTTGGGATGGTCTTGTTTTCCAAACTAGAGCAAGTTATAAGAAAAGAAACCTGACTTATAACATAACTTTCGTGAACCTAGATATAAAATCCTCTACAGAATATTGCAATTTAAACCCAGCAATATATTTTCTAAAATTCATGATCAAGTAGGTTTATTTTGGGGAGACAAGGTTACTTGATTTGAAAAAAAAAGATACAAAATTCATCATGTGAACAGACTCAAGTGGAAAAGCTCTCTGAACAAAAATGTCTAACAGAATTCAAAATCCTTTTGTGATAAAAATTCTCAGCAGACTAGAAATAAAAGGGAACTCGATCAATCTGAAAAAGGGCAGCTACAGAAAACCTACAGCAAGAACCCATCATATTTTATGGCTACACCTAATGCTTCTCTCTTACAATCAGGGGGAAATGCAATTGTCCACTCTTACCTAGGCTGCGACATCGCACTAGAGTCCTCAGCAGTAGAATAATACAGGGGAGAATCAAGAAACAGAAATGGTCTCTAGTCCTAGACTACACATTTGTACTCACACAAAATCCCGAAGAACCTGTAAAAACTCCACTAGAACTAACAGGCAAATTTAGTAAGATTGCACAAGACATTATCAACACACAAAAATACACCATGCTGGGGCCAGGGATAAAGCTCAGTGGCATAAGCACGAAAAGAAGGCATCTCAGCCCCTTGTACGATGTAAGGTGACACTGATAGCAGCATCTCAGAAGGATCAGCCACCCCAACAGTGGTGGGGCTCCACCCCCCCGGGACGTCTGAGGCAGAGGCCCCAGAGCGAACATCAGCAAATAAAATCCAGCAGCACGTTAAAGAAAAATAAAGTTCTGTGGTACCACTAAGTGGGGTTCATCTAGGGATGAAAGCAAGGCTTAATTTTAGGAAATAAATGGTCATTTTTATAGATGATAACAAGGCTTTGTATAATATTCAGTGACCATTTTCCATAAAAACAGCTCACAGCTTATTAAAAGACAGTGACTTCGTAACACGGTGAAACGTATCGTCCATCACACGGTGTTGAACAGAGAAAGAAACACGGACGGCAGAGAACCCGAAGGTGTCCTGAGGTTCGAGCCACCAGAGCGTGATCAGAGAAATAAAACAGAGCTACAAAAATCAGAGAGGCAAAAGTAATATTATCTTTTGTCTGTAGATGATGATTCTCAGTCTGGAAAACCCAAGAGCAGTGTAAGCGAATGCAGTGGTAAGAGACTTAAATTTAGTGTGGTTAGACTGAAAATACCGAGATCAATGTACATATACACACACAACCACCAACAGCAACAAGAAGATTGCTGTTAGTAGCAACAAAGAGGTAAAATAAGAGTAAATCTAATCACAAATATGTAACATTAGCTGGAGATGGTGGCACAGGCCTGTTATCCCAGCCCCCGATCGCCATGAGTTCAAGGCCAGCCTCAGCTACATAGGGAGACCTTGTTTCAATATAATATTAATATGGACCATATTTTAAATATTTCTGAGGACTACAAAAGAAGATCATAAGAAATGGGAAAGCATCCATGTCAGGAATTGTCAATGTTCAACATCTTGAAGACATAATTTTTCCCAAACTGTTCTAAAAAAGTCTAAATGTAGTACAGTCTGATATGTATGAACACCCTTCACATATGTGCATATACATATGTATTTACACACAGATGTATATTTAAATCAACAAACTGATGCTAAATAGTTCATATGGGAAAATAAAATGTGACAGTAACAGAAAATTCTCAAAAGTGTGGTGAGGAGGAGCCTGACCTGTTAGATTCACTAACTGTTTGAAAGTGTGACACTTGCAGTGAGTGGCAAGTTCCCGGGACACGAAGAGACCAAGTAGAGACAGACGGAGCAGGGTGGGAGGAGCCACGAGCACACATGAGATAAGAGCACAGGAAGCGTCGCAGACCCGGAGACATGACGGACGCTGTCATTACCCTGCGGCCTGGAGACAGCCAGGGAGCTACGAGGAGAGGTCAGGTCGGACTTCACACCTTGCACCAGGAACTGCAAAGTGGACCAAAAATCAAAAGCAAACCAATAAAGCACGAAGCAAACGAGAGAAGCCATGGGGAAAACACGTCACGATGGAGCAAGAAAGATTTTAAAACCAGGACACAAAACCCACGTGCCATAAAAACAAGAACCAATGCATTTAATGGCGCGTGCTTCATATGGCAAGAGCAAAGAGCAAGCTAAGACACTGTCGGGCTCTTATCACACATGAACTTTGGTAAATGTCCATAGTGAACAGAGAGCTACTGAAATCAATGAGAGAAGTATCAATTACAAAACAGCCAGACAGACCAAATAGTCAAAGAACAGAATCCAC
Source organism: Hydrochoerus hydrochaeris (assembly GCA_004027455.1). NCBI lineage: Eukaryota > Metazoa > Chordata > Mammalia > Rodentia > Hydrochaeridae > Hydrochoerus > Hydrochoerus hydrochaeris. The sequence goes on along the minus strand of PVLA01012917.1, from coordinate 8,196 downwards.
AGAGAGGAAATGTAAATGGCCAATGTGTGTAAAGAGATACTCAACCTTGTTTATTAGAAGAGAAACGCAAATTAAAACTTCACTAAGGAAGAAGCGTAAGTCATGAATCCTTTGAGTCAGGAACGAGCCCTCTAGGGATTTACCTTACCAGTACACCGCGCCTCGGGGTGTGTGTGTGTGGGGGGGGCTAGCTCCCCTCCCCAAACATGCCAACGCAGAGCCGGAGAAGGCGACCCTGTTTTGAGAACCCAGCTGCAGCGTGGCGAAGTGAAGGCCCCAGCTGAGATCATTCTGGATGAACCAGGAGAAGCCTGAGCCCAAAGACAGGCATCCGCCTTACAGGAGGAAAATCAGAGAGGAACACCAAGAAGAAGGGGGTGCAAAGACGGGGCGGGGACAGAGAGACTGAGCTAGGAGCTGGCTCACCGGGAACCCTGGCGACCTGGGGCAAGGAGCTGCCAGGCTGTCCCCAACCCCGGGTCCGAAGGACGCCCGGAAGGAGAGACTGCCGGAAGGGAGCCGAGGGCCTGGAAGGCCGTGGCCAGAGCTGAGCTCCCCAGTCCTCCTCCCTCCTCCGGGGAGGCCCCTGGAAGGTGACGCGAGCGGTCAGCACCCTGGACAGAGGGCAGCGCGCCGCTCCCGTCACCAGCGCAGTCACCAGCGCAGATCGGTTGGGTCCGAGAGCAAAGCGCAGCGCAGCACAACGCAGCGCGCCAGGCAGCAGAGCCTGGAAGCACGTGTGTTACACGACTTGCTCACTTGTGCACAGCGGGTCAGGTCGGGGGCTCCCCGGAACACGACTGCTACTCTGGGGGAGATGCGGGCATCTGGGTGAGGGCAGGGCGACTTCCAGTCTGCTCTGCCTTTGGAACTCTGTCTGCACCCACAAATGGTTCAAGATACAAACATTTTACTCCATTAAGAAAACGCCAGAAAGTCCAGTACGGGGTTGACCAGGGACAGTGCCTCACCGTGCCCGCTAAGTGGTGCCGGGAGCTCGGTGGGAGGGGTGAGAGCGCGTGCCCACCTGTCCGGTAGCGCCTGCAGCACGGTGGGCATGAGCACCCCGGAGATGGCCTTGTAGAGGATGGAGTCGCACACGCCGACGATGTTCACCACCGTGGAGGAGCCCAGCACGGGCAGCATGTGGGGCGGCATGCCCTGCCAGAAGTGCAGGAGGAAGCTCTGCACCTGCACCAAGCGGAGAGAAGGCGTTAGGCGGGGCGCGGCCGGCGGGCCAGCACCCGACAGGGCACCTGCAGCCACGCCCCGGGGGCGCGTCGGGGGAGAGGCGAGTGGGTGCTGAGGCCCACTGCTCCGGCCTCCAGCGTGTGCCCAAAGCTCTGACAACCGCAAGGGAAAGTTCGTACCCCCAACCCCCCATTTTCCTGATGCCCTGGCCAGGCGCAGGGTGACAGAACCGTGGACGGCTCCCGTTTATTCTCGGCCCACGCCAGTGCCAGGCAGGAAGTCAGCGGCCGAGTCAAGGGGCATCCTGAGCACTGAGGCAGGCGGGGCCCAGCCCCTGCTGGCCAAGCCCGGGGGAGAGACTGTCCGGAGCAGAGAAGCCTTTGGTTCCCCCAACCTGCCTTTCCCTGGTCTGGGAGCTGGGAAGGGAGGGGGAGAGAAGTTGGGGGAGAGGAGGTGCAGAACCTGTGTATCTGATAACGCCCCCAAACACCCAGACTTAACGCTGGGGAGCCCTCTGTAGGCTGGGGAACGTGTCACCCCGGAGGTCCCATCAGGCCTGCTGGGCTTCTGGCCTATCTACCCCTCCCATGGGCAGGCCTGAGCCCAAGTCACACATCGCTGGCTCCCCTCAAGCCTGATCTATGAGGGTGCTGACCCGGTCTGCACTCACGCCCCAGCGGTGCTCCATAGCTGGCGGTGTTATTACAAGCTTTCCTCACAGAGCACCCCCTCTATGCCAGGTACTCCCCAGAGGTTCTCCTGTCATGGTGATAATGGGGCTGCCCTTACTCCCACTTACACAGTCAACAGTCACCTGTCTGCCTCCACCCTTCCCTATTCGGACTCAGGATGGTTTGACTTTCATGTGATTAGCAGCGGGCTTCTGCCTGCCCCTGCCCACTCCCTGGATTCCTGCCCTGCCCACTCCCTGGATTCCTGCCCTGCCCCTCCTGGCCACCTGCAGCACCTTCAGCCCCTCCAGGCTTCGGGTGTGTTTTTCTTCTGGCCAGGGAGATGGCGCCTTGCCTGGCTGACAACCTTGAGGACAGGCTTCCCTGCGGCCACAGCCAGTGTGGGCACCCTGCATGGGCACTGGGTGGGGTGTGGGGTAGGAGTGGGGGTGGCAGGGATGACAATCGTCAAAAACGCAGTGGCAGGGCAGAGGAAGTCAGGCTGTAAGCTGTGAGACCCGAACTGCAGGCCGGCTCGTCCATGTGTCTAAAACACTGCCTCGGCTTCAGCCCGCTAGAAAATGAACCAAAAAGCATCAGCAGGGGCAGAGATGGGCTTCCAGGGCTGCCACCCTGGCCCTCAGCTAACTGGGGTGCAGTTTCCTCACCTGTGAAGTGAGGACGTGAAAAGCACCTCCCCTATGGCTTCTGGTACAAATTCCTACAAAGTCCCTCTCATTCCGGGTGGCCCGTGGCCAACGGTTCACGGAGTCACTGTTTCCGGTCACCATCGGTGCTGTTTATGTCCTGGAGGCACTGTCACCGCCAGGCCAAGAGAGCCCTGTACAGCCTCAGGTGTTTGGGACGCTCTGGCCTCAGTTTGTGGGTGTCACCCGGTTGGGGCGCCCACAGTGGCTCTGCCCTGTCACTGAGACCGCTGGCGTCTGACCGCTTGGTCTGGCCTGGGCCTGGAGGTGGCTGCCCTGCCCGGGCCAAGAGCCCGCCCTCCACTGTGCCCTGGCCCCTGCTGGCCCCGGGCATGGGTCTTCCTGCCTGCCCGCACTTGGGGCTCATGCTGGGGGCTGCCTGCCAAGTCCATCCCCCCGCCCCCTGGCTCTCCTCTCTCGGGAAGCACTCAGCGCGGGGTGGGAAGTCTGGGAAATGGGAGGATCGGCTGCTGGGTGGGCTAAAACAACTCTGTGAAGACTTGAGCACCCTCAGCCGGCAGCTGTCTGTTCTCAGCTGTCCAAGCCACACGGGGAGCCCGGACTGGTCCCAGTCGCTGCCAGCTTTTGTAGAAAGCAGATTACCCATCTTCAAGCTTCCTTCTTCTCCCTGCACCTGGGGTCATTTAATGTCCGGCGGTTACGGTTCCCCTGAGTGAGGAGGAGGCGAACAGGGCAGGGCTGGAGCCCTGAGACTTGGAAGCCAGCTGTGAAGTGGACAGATGCAGTGCAGGGCCCCGGCGGAGGACGGGGCGATCTGAAGCCTGCGGAAAACGGATTCGGGCCCCAAACGAGCTCGGGTTCTGGGTTAAGTCAGGACAACTGCACCTGCTGCTGCTTTTATAAAGCGAAGACGATGAGTCTTTCCTCATCGTAGGCTGGAGTAGGGTAACGTATGCTAAAGCCCGGTACCGAGCAGGCACTGAATAAACGGCATGTACTGTTAGGTGGAAGGAAGAATTCTGGAAAGTTCTCCTTGCTCCTTGCAAGTATAATCAGTGAAAGAATCAGAGGCCAATGATGGAAAATCATTACTTCAGGTAAGTTTTCTGGGTTATCTGTCCTAAGCTTCTAAGCTCTTAGCCCTTCTTCTTTGGCCCAGTGAAGTACCAAGCGCTTTCCTCGAGGAACCTAAGCGACTTTTCTCTTCCTTCCCCGTGCCATGTTCGGTTTACGGGGATAAAATGTGGAAACAGCCAGTGGAAACTGCGGCTGGGTTCTTCACCTCATCCCTGCGGGGCCGAACAGGCTTCACCCGAACCAGCACCAGACACCTGCCACTTGTTTTGATCTAATATAAAACGAGACACTTTACACACTCACTTCTATGTACACCCTAATTCTGTGCCACTTTTACAACCAAAGAAACTGAGGCTCAGAGAGGGCGAGTGCTTTGGGCAAGGTCAGAGGCTGAAGCAGTGGACCTGGGAATCAGACACAGCCCTGCGTGGCTTTAAAGCTCGTGTGCACACTGCCGTCGGGAGAAGACTTCACAGGGAGTCCCCTGAGGGCCGGGACACATTCTTCAGGCTTGTGTGACAGTGGTGAAGTTGGTGGGATGCTTATACCCACTCACCCACCCGTCAGCCCACCCATTTACACACCCAGCGAATATTTCCTGGTGCCTAAGAGTGCAGCTGGCCCGGATATAGTAGTGAACGAGAGACAGTCCCTGTGCACTAGGGCTGCCCCTGCAGTGGCAGACACCAATGATGAATAAGTGAGTGGGACAGATGCTAGCGGAGTTGTCACCTAAACCAACACACAGATCGGGAAGACTTTAGATAAACAATAAGGTCCACAATTCATTTACCAGAGGCCTGCCTCAGCCGTAGGGGGCGTCAAGGTCGCGGAGACCAAACACGCTCCTTGGTTATTTTGGGGCTGGTAGAAGGGACCACCTTCTGGTCAGTGCTGGGATGACGGGAGCATGCCACCGTGCCCGGCTCAGTGCAGTAGTTTGAAACAGAATTCACAGTCCATGGCTCTGACCTACCTCATCGAAGTTGGCTCTTATCACGGTGTCCAGGATCCTCTGGCAGTGTGTCCTGTACATCATGATGAAGGTAGACACCTGCGGCCAGAGGGGTCAAGCGCAAAGGCTATGTTAATGCAGGGGCAGTACAGCGCCAGGTCGCTTGGCCCCTGCCGGGGGAAGGGAAGGTGTCTGACAGCTGTTCACCCTACACTCCGGGCACAGCAGGGCGGAGTGCCGTCTCCCTTGGGTGCTGAGCTCTGACCCGAGGTTCCTGTGCTCTGCCTGTCAGAGAGTCACTTGTCGTCCTATGGTGCACAGAGCTCCTCCCTCTGCCTGCCCCTCCCTATCCCCCCAGATCCGAGGGCTCTAGGAGGATAAAAGCGGGGGGCATGTCACACAACGCCGCACACCAGCCTGGGCACAGTGCCTGGCATTAGTGCCCGGCGGGGCTGGTCGAGCCACGTTCTCCTCATCAGCTGATGTGATAAGGGTTAAAACCCAGCCTGTATTTATGAGGGGTGCTTCTGCTGAGAATTCTCTAAAATTGAATTAGAAAAAAAATCTCTTCCACTAATTTTGGAATCGTAAAGCCAGGGAGCAGGAGCTTGGCTGACCGAAGTGAGTAGTGTGAGGAAAGCAGGTATTTCCTGTCCGTTGCTTTCCTGTGGAACACGTGTGGACACGTATCCCATAGAAACCGGGTTGTGTCTACCTGAGGCCGTCTCCTGCTGACCAGAAGCTCCCTGAAAGCCGGACCCCAGTCCTTCTCCCCTGCACACAACCCTCAGGGCCACGGGGCGCAGCCGCCCCTCGACAGCACGTCAGAGCTGCCGGGCCCCTTGGGAAGCATCCCGGCACCCGCTCCAGACACCCCGGGATCAAGCTCTCCCCTCACTCTACCCCTAAAAATCTTTATGATTTCGCCAAAGCCTCTCAGCACAGGGAAACACGGGCTTCGCCCCGAATGTGTGAAGGAGGAGAGCCTCTTCCCTGGTGAGTGAGCGGGTGTGGAAGCCTGGGACAGGGACGAGGTGAGGAGACAGCCAGATGGTGACAGGTGAGTAGGCAGGAGGTGTGGAGAGGGATCTTGCTCAAATGAGCAGGGGACTGGCTGGGCAGGGTAGCACATGCCTATAATCCCAGCACTCGGGAGGCTGAGGCAGGAGGACTGCTGTGTTTGTGGGCTATAGTGAGTTCAAGGCCAGCCTGAACTGCATAGAGAGACACTGTCTCAAAACGTCGAGAGACAGAGAGAGAGAGAGAGAGAGAGAAAGAGAGAGAGAGAGAGAGAGAGCGCAGGAAATGGAAGGAGGGGGAAGGAGAGGAGGGGAGGGGATGGAAAAGGAGTTAAGATGTGCTCTGCACGTGTGTTTGCTGCCTGTGGGTCTCTGTGTGTCAGGGAGAGCGTGGGCAGGGCGTGTCACCTTCTCCTCGGGCAGGCTGGCCGGCAGGTTCAGGTCCTTGACGTTCGGGAACTCGGGCAGCAGCGTGCCGAGCTTGGACCGCGGCGAGTAGGCCACGGCCTGCTTGTTCACCTCCTTCTTGCCGCCCTCGCTGACCCAGGCTGCCCCCTTCTTGGAGTACATCACGTCGTAGTACTGGGAGCTGTCCTTGACCGCGATGCCGTAGTAATGGTACCTGGCGACAGAGAAGGGGACCCGTGACCCTCGCTGCGGGGCTTCTGACAGGGATGGGGGTGGGGCGGGGCAGGCTGAGACAGCTTCCCCAGGGCCGGAAGAGCTAACTCTCCCCGGAGGCTTAGACACCTCCGAAATCTAGAATTAAATCAACGCTCCATGTGCCAGCCACCCATCAGGCAGGTAAAAATAACCAAAATTACCTCCTACAGAAAAGCGTAAGTCAGGTACTTTGCAAAGCAGAGAGGGGATGAAAAATTTTCCATCCGTACTTGATCTCTGTGGGTACCACATGTGACCCAGGGCTGCCGCACTTTTGGGGACCAGAGAACTGCTTGCTGTACCCCCAGCAAAACCCACCCGGCAGGTGGCTTTCCCCGGTCAGTAGAGAGCTGTCTCAGAGAACTGTGGTTTGAAAGAGCTAAGCTCAGCGCTTCATTTAGCAGCGTAGGTCAGAGACCAGGGCTTTTTGTGAACTCAAAATAGGCTCAAGGACAGCGACACTTTCCATTCAGAGAGAGGGAGCTGCCTGGCGTTTCCATTTCAGCTGCCGGGCACTCGCTCTGGCACAGTGGGCACCGTGCAAAGTGCTCCGCACACACTGATGTGTGAAATAACCCTGAGTGAGTGGAGGGCTAGGGGCTTCCTAAAGATGCCAAGTGAGGCCAGGAAGCACAGGCAGAGAGCGAGGCTTCCACACCAGACCTGAGCCGCCGCTCACGCGCAGCAAACACCGTGTGACGGCCTCAAACCTTGACATCTGTGGGAGTCCCTGATGGGGCTTAATAAAAACAGACGTTTCCAGCACCTTCCCAGGGCCCAGCAGTTCAGGACAACTGAGAACGGGTCGAGAATCACCACGGGCAATTCCGAAACGTCAGTTTGCGCGCTGTCGGTTTAACACACATCGGCTTATTCAAAATTCCCCCGAGGCTGGAACTAAGCTGTATGCCCATTTTACAGACAAGGAAACTACAGCTCAGAAAATTTATCCCTGTGGTCCCCAGGCAGGCCATAGACCACCGGGATTCTCTAACTAGGAAGCTGGTGATTCTCAAACTCTACTAACAACAAAGAATCCCCTGCCAAACTTATTTCGGACTCCTGCCTCCCCCAAGATTCTGGTTTCATGGGTCAAATAGATTTTCTCAGTTAATACTAAGGCGATTTGTGGACCTGGCTTTAGGAGACTCCGCATGGTGTATTAACTACCCATCTCCACCCAGGGCCGCATGCTGACTGGCCCTGGACGAGGCCAATGCCGAGGCATCTTGGCATAACCTCCCCTCTCCCGCACCCCCGTCCCTGGTACCATTCAGAGATATTCCTGCCCAGCGGGCAGCCCGCCTCTAGCTGGGCGCCTGCGGGGTGGAAGAACTGGGGTCCCGCGTAGACAGGCCAGTTCATCTTGTGCCAACACCGCTATCAGAAAGTTCTCTGTGCCGGGCTGGTGCCTGCAGTCTGCAACTTCTACGTCCCAACTGTCGCCCAACTGCCTTTCCCTGGGGGCCACCGTGGGGGAGGGGCAGCTAGGTTCTGGAAGCCTCTTCTGGTGGGGTGACGGTTATGGACGACCCCTCTCGCTTCAGAATGTTCCCCTTTGCACTCCCCAAGTCTGCACAGCCACAACATATCACTTCTCTACGCAGGAGGCATGTTGCTAAAATTGGCGGCCACAGGAAAATGACCTCTCTGGCCCCTTTTCTGTGCCTAAGCTTGGGTTCGGTAGTGAACCCAGCACCCTCCGCCAGTCACCCCACTGTCTTCTGTCCGAGTAAATGTGCTGAGGGGGTTCGGTGTCGGGCCAAGCTGTGGTTGGAGACCAGAGCCTCTCAGCGCCTTGTTCTGGCTGAATGTGTGGACGGGACGCGAGACAACCCGTTCCACAGAGCTGCTGGGGAGATGCGGCTCCTTCCACCACCCTGCAGCTGAGAGAGAGAGAGGGAGAGAGAGAGGTGGGGGGAGAGAGAGAGGGAGACGGGGAGAGAGAGAGA
>PVLA01012916.1:0-40640 GCA_004027455.1 Hydrochoerus hydrochaeris | reverse complement strand
TTTCTACCCATTTTCTGTTTTTTGTCTGAAATAAAAATAAAAAGAAAATAGAAAGCCTCCACTGGAGACAGGTGAGCACAGAAGCCAGCTGCAGAGCCCTCCTGCCTCTCTTCTGAAATGGAGAAGTTTGGGTCCATGCAGAAGGTGCTCTTAGCCTTCTCTCCCAAGCTATTAGCTAAACAACTGACCCTGATGGATGCGGTGAGCAGCTGAGCTCGGTGGTGCAGGGTAGGGGCAGCCCCTCCTTCTGTGCCTCTCAACTAAGTCTAACCTTTCCTTGACCAGATTACACGGATGCATGACAGACCACAGTTCCAGATCCTATGTACTGTGTCACCTGTACTTAGCACCTAAGCCATCCCTGTCCTCATGTGGATGAAGGCAATGGAGATGGGGCACTGATGAGAGCAGCTTCACAAAGTGACTGAGAAGCCCAACTAAGATTGGACAAATGGAAGCAGGACAGAGATCAGGTCCACAAGACAGAACAGGGTGTTCACAGAGTTGGAGGCAGGGGTATGCATCACCCAGCCACCTTCCCAGGAGACCTGGCCACAATTACCACTTGGCAGGCATTTGAAGCACACTACATTCTACATCACACAGCCAGACACATCCTTTACTCATAGTTGTCACAAGAAATAAACCATTGAAGTGAACATAGGAGCAGAGGGCAGATGAGATTGGGAAAAGAAAAAATAATCTCAGAATTAGCAGGATAGAGAAGCCTTCTATTGGTTTGAGCATGGCCAAGAAGGAAATCCTACTGATTTTCACATCAGTGCTGGGTCCTGGCTCTTCCTGGGTTGGCCTCCACCAGTGGGGAGAGAACAAAACTCTGTCCCTATCTACAGCTTCCTGATATCCAACTCAGACCACAGCCACCTGCCATCACCAGGTGAAAGTGCAGACTCTAGCTGGGGTGGAGCATGCTCATGTGACATTTGTCCACAAGGGCTGTTCAAGAAGGTGGTGCCCTGTATCTGCCTGGGCTCCATCTGGACCCAGAGGGACAAAAACAGAAATGAGCACTCACCGTTCGGGCCACCATTGCCCAGTTTAACCACGTGGCCCACTGTGTCATCACCACCTGCCTTGGGGATCCCAGCATGCAGGCCACAGACAGGGCCAACACGGTGGAGAACTGGATCAAGATGGCCAGGTTAAGCTGTGAGAGGACACTGGAAATTTCCTCTGGAGATCTAGGATCTGCCCATCCTTCATCAGCTCTTAGGTTTGAAAGATTTTTTCTGAAATCTGCCCCATCTCCATTGCCTTCATCCACATGAGGACAGGGATGGCTTAGGTGCTAAGTACAGGTGACACAGTACATAGGATCTGGAACTGTGGTCTGTCATGCATCCGTGTAATCTTTCTTCAAGTGATCACTAAACAGCAATACGATCCTTGGGCCCTGCCTGTCACAGGCACATTGATCTAGACTCACATGGCATGTGGCATGGAGGGTGTGGTCATCCGATCTCAGCTTCTCTTTGACTTTAACTACAATTCTTGTCCATGACAGTTGTATTACTCAAGGCCTAGTGAGACCTAGGCTCAGTTAGTTCTTCTGGGGCTCCCTGGGCATCATCTCATTGAGGAGGGTTAAGGCAGCTGATGCAGCTGAAACTGCAACAGGCTGATCTCCAGCTGCCCCAGGCCACATGAAATGATTACTTTGTTCCCTTCGCAGGAGTGTCTGCGGCTCAGGAACTTCTCCTCACCTCATGCCATCATCTCTGCTCTGCAGAGCCCTGAGCAGGACGTAGGGAGAGGTGTCCAGGTGGGCCTGCCTGTCTGCATAAGGACACCACAGTAGACAAGTGACAGATAACCTACAAAAGATCTGCCCTCTGCCCTCTTCATGGCCCTGCGAAGCCTTGGGGCACTGAGGGAAGGAGTCACCTTGTAGGTGGGATGCCTAAGCCTCTCTGCTCTCTTACACCAGGGTTTCTTTCTCAGGATTAAAGTTACTTACTGTCAGGCATAATTGTTCATAAAAAGTCTTTCTTCAAGTGATCACTAAACAGCAATAGAACTCTTGATCCAGCTGAAACCATAACTGTCAAAACAGACAAATTCTATGGTCGGCTAAAATGTGGAGGGACAGAATGATGAAATGAGAGCTCCCCTCCCAGTCCTTGGGCTTTCACAGGTTTTATGTGAACTTAGTTAGAAATGCTCATCCAGGCAGTCTGTGTCCTTCGGCTCTCAAATGAAAAGAATTTGAACTCACATGCCTGCTGTTATTCTGCAGTTCCTCCTTATGGTTTCTCTCTCAAACAGGAAACACTTCAAACATTTCACAAAGCTGTGCACCAAAGACACTGCAGAGAGCAGGAATCTGCTTATTAAGGTAAATAGAGATGGGGATCTGGGGTGAAAGTGTTTCAGAGAGAAAGGAACAATTTTGGAAGAAGTTCAGGGCAAGATGTGGGATTTTCATTTGTTTTCTCATTTCTTTGTCTTTTCTTCATTGATAACTTGAGGAATTCCAGTTCTATCTTCGAGAATCACACTAAGGTAGCTCAGTTTGTCCTTGGTTAGGCTAGAGGCTTTGGTACATGAAACTTTAGTTTGGGATGCTGCTGGGCTCTGAGGAAGGTTTGATGAGCAGGAAGCATTGATGAGCTGGTAGAATTAGCAAGTCTCTGGCTGCCATACTAGGAAACGGGTGGACAATGGAAGACCAGCTCATGCACAGTGGGTGCAGCTGGGGCCGATTTATGAGTGTGCTGCCACTCCTCTCTCTGCCCTGTGCTCACACTGATGGGTCTTCAGATTCCTACTTCAGTGCCCAGTTGGTAGCAGCACTGACTCCTGATGACTCTGAGAACTGGAGGTCTCACATATTCAATAATAGATCCTTAGTGAGCAGATCTCAGATCCCACTTCCCAGGGAATTCCTGGTCCTATCCTTCAGAGATGATAGCTGAGACCACATTCTAATTGGATGAGCAGAGGCTTTGTCAAAAGAACTCCCTTGGCAGATTCCAGATGAAGTTGGGCGTGGCCTCTAGTCTAACTGTGAATCTAGAGATTCAGGGGGCTGGGCAAGGAAGGAGCTCCTCACACATGATGTGAGACTTACTCTTCCACTGTGGATGGGCATGGCAGGGTACCTGGACACACACCAGGATCTCAGAAGACAGGACGGTGGTCAGGGGTGCTGCTGCAATATAGTGTAAAAGCAGCTAAGATTTTATTTGAGCTGGCAGGAGCAGCTGGCTGCCCTCACAGGGTCCTGGGAAGGTCTCTGACCTGCCTGAACCTGATTCCTCATTTGGAGAGGAAGGTTGGAAGCTTAGTTCAGGCAGCACAGTGTAGAAGTGAGTGTAAGTTCAGGTGCCTCTTCCTGGATCTTCCTCAGAAAGGTGACATTGAAAGCAATGATATTTATACAAACTGAGTCCTTGGGAGAGGCTGTGAGGCAGGCATATATTGAGATGGGGAAGCATGTTTAGGGTTTCCAGGCCACATGCCCAGGGTGACTTTCAAAGCAGTCATGGAAGTTGGGATTGAATCTAGACACAGATGCAGAGGGTAACAGAGCTTTACCAGCTGACAGGAGCCACACCCACAGAGCATTGCTCAGAGGGACAGGGCTGTGAGGGAAGAAAAATCTCAATAACCCTGCCTGACCCTCCTGACCCTCCAGGTGGGGCTCTCCAGGGCCACCCTGAAGGTCAACCGTCAGAGAGCCCAGATGCCGCTGCAGTAGAAGAAGGTGAGTGAGCTGTGCTAGGGTGGGTCCCAGGCCTCAGAGGGCAGGAGACCCTCCCTACCTTCCAGCCTGAGCCAAGCCCAGAGGGGCTTTACTTAGAGCAGATATGGGTAGAGGAGCGGTTAGACACCCCATCATGGGATACTCGTTAATTTTTACCATTTAATCTAGGCATGGTGGCATGTGACTATACTCACAGCTCTCTGGGAGGTTGGGGCAGAAGGATCACACATTGAAGCCCAGTCTGGCAACTCAATGCTTTAGTAAGGCTGTGTCCCAAGGTGAAAACTACAAAAGGCTTGAGAATGTAGCTTGGTGCAAAGGCCCTAGTGTTAGTATATAAGAAGAAAAAAATTGCCATGGAGGTTATTAGGGATGTTTGTTGTCATAAAAAGAGAGGCAGGAGAGAGGGAAGTGGAGGAAGATAGTTTAGTGTCCCAGAGAGGGACAGGAGACAGGTGCATCAAATTTCAGGGGGATTTATAGGTCTTGAGTGGGACCTGGGAGTGGGGACTCATCATCACACCTCCCAATGGCACAGGGCATCATCCCCTTCCTTGGCACATTCCTCACTGGCCTGGTGATGCTGGACACTATGATGAAGGACTATGTGGATGTGAGTGATCCTTGGGGCACCAAGTTTGGGAACAGGATCCTTGGACTTGGAACAGAAGGCCCTGGTGTTAACCCTTAGGTCCCAGTGTTTGGCAAACTTACTTTTGTCAGAACCTAACACCTGGCCCTGTGTGCTGCTGGCAACAAGTCCATCATGCCCACGAGTAAAGGACCCTCTGCAATGACCCTGAGTTCCTCTTATCCAAACCCTAAGCTGCAGAGCTACCCTGCTGCAAAGCTGCATAAAGTCTTGGCTGAGTTTACTCAATCTCTCCCTCAGGTGGTGGCCAGGGGAAGGGAGAGAAATAGGGTCCCCAAAGCCAGGAAGTGCCCATGTGGCTAGTATTCCTTTCCTCTCTTATGCCCTCAGTTTCCCAGTCTGCCATCAACAGGCATCTGGGTTTCAGTCCCTCAGCCTCAGTGCTCATGTGCGTCCTCTCCAGAGTCCAAACCTGACCTGGGTCCTCATCCATTTCTATGCACTCTTGACCCAAGAGGGCCTTGCCACAATGCCCAAGTGACCATAGGTGGGGATGGGCTACTCATGGTCCAGTCTTTCTCATGAATATTTGCTATCTGTCTTGCAGGAGAAAATGATCAACTCTGAGAAAATAAAGAAGGTAAGCTGCTGTGTCCTGCAGTTCCTGGAGGGAGGGAGGCAAAATTCAGAAACCTCCTGGGCTGAACACTTCTTGGTCTCTCCCTCTGCATCTTGGTTTTATTAGGAGGACTTTTTACACTGAAAAGACAAAAAACATCTCAATAGAGTGTGTACCTAAGACTGGACACATGTGTAACTACCTGGACATGGGGCTGTTTCAACCCAACTCAGAAGAGCTTGGGGCTTGGAAGGGATAGAGAGGAGGAGGGGATAACTAAGCAAAAAGAAGCCCTATAGACCAGCCCTTATCTCTCCCTTCTCTGGCAAGGCCCAACCTCATTCCCAGGCAAGCCCTCTCAGTATGCTGTCTGCCCCTCTTGCCCCAGGAAATGAAAGCCCTTCAGGAGATACAGCTTTGTCAGGTGGCAGCCAGTAAACACAACTTCAAGCGTGAGGAAATTTTTCAGGTCTGGTTCCACTCAGCAGAATGGCTGCATGATAATGAAAGGTGAGGACCAGCCAGGAGTTGTGGGAAAGCCCAGGGCAGGGGGTCTTCCTGGCTGACAGCTGCAGAGAGCCCATGACCATGGCTCCACTGCAGTCCACAGACCCTGTTGCATGGTGACTGCTGCCTGTGGCAACAGGACTTGGGATGCTGGGCAGGCACTGCTGGGCAGACTCGAAACAGGGCTCTTGGGAGGCTAACAAATTCCTCTCTGTCCTGCAGCTACCAGGTGTCCCTTCTTCAGGAGCTCTGGCCCAAGCAGGCCAGAAGCATACTCAGGGCCAAGAATCAACCATACACCTCAGAGGAAACTAACTGCCCAGGGCAGCAGAGGCAGGCAGCCTCAGCACTCTGTGAGGTCTAGACGTAGAGAGCTAGTGCTCGTTTCCAGCTCCACACTGGACATCCTTGGAGCAGCGCGAGTCACCTCAGTACTCTGTTCCTCAAGGCCTTATTGTGTTAAATCCCATTTTCCATTCCAATGCCTTATTCCTTCCTACATATCATTATCCCTTGCCCACACAGGCCACTGCCAGAGTGGGGACACAGACCCAAGCCTCTCTCTGTGAGTCATCACCATTCAAAGACTGTGGAGGGAGAGAACCAGCACTCGCCAGGAGGTGATACCCACCTGGGAACCAGTGCCATGCACAGGCCACTGCCAGAGTAGGGACAGAGAGATGCAAGTCTCTCACTATAAGTCATCATCATTCTCAGACTGTGGAGGGAGAGAACCAGGCAAGAAGATGGATGTTAGACTTGTAGGGCAATAGCACTGGATACTAGCTATTGTCATTAGATGGCTTGCTTTTCTATAATGTTTAATACATACAATACATATTTTTGAATATTTCACATTTTATCACTTTTTTGTTAATGTATAAACATAACACCTAAAAAGTTAAAAAAACAGACAAGGAAAGAGTTCCCAACTTTGCATTTAAAATAAAGTTAAATATTAGAGTTAAGATATAGGAAGGTAATATGTGTTAATATTGACAATATTTGGAAAATCAAAGTTATTAGAGAAAAGGAAAAAAATTATACTGGTTATTGACATTGTGTTTCTGTTCTTAAGATAACTGGTTACAAATACATGTCTCTATAAATGTAATATAATTTTTTGTAATTTCTTTTATATTTGCTGTTTTCTTTGTTCACTGTTTCATATATAATAATCTGTGTCATTGTATCTTGCAAGTCTATCATGTGCTCACTCTATAAGCAATATTCAGACTCTCCTTGCTGAGTACTTTTAACCACAAGTGCTAATTTACCAAATGTAACATCTGTGTGCAGTAATACGTGTTGGGGTGCCTCGGCTTTAGGCGACATGACAAGAGAGAGCTTTAGGACGGCTGCTTCTTTGATTTTCTTAAGCTGTCTTCAGGTTTGTAGTGTTCCTTAAAAATAAATTAGAGTTTACCATGTTTGTATCATTCTTTTATATATTTCTAATAAATATTTTGCAAATAAAAAGATTGAAAATAACTTCAGAAGTCATGGCATCCCACCAGTTTAGGTCAAAAAGAGATAAATATCTACAGATTTTTTAAAAAACTTTTTACTAATATTTTATATGGTTGCATTTTAAGGTTTTGTCTTTATTTTTATTTATTTATTTATTTATTTTTTTGTGCCAGGGATCAAACTCACAATCCTGTGCTTGCCAGGCAGGCACTATTCCACTGAGCTATATCCTTGGCTCTAAGATATTTCTTTGCTATTTTAGGATTATTTTATAATGTACAGCTTCCTTTTACAGATTTCTTTTTTATTAAAATGGCATAAAAATTGTTTTATTCCAAGCATATGACTGTATGAATTATTTTTTGAATTTTATGTTAATTTTAAACTTATATATGTACTTTGCATATCCAAAGTAAAATACAACAACTCTATTTAAAGTGAAATTTATCAGTGTTTTACTAACTCGAAACTTTTAATTATTTATACATTTTACATTCTACTGTATTGCTCATATTTCTGAATTAGTGACAAAATCATACATTGTTCTACATCAATGTTATAAAATTATCATTTATTATTTATTTGTATTTATATTTTGTAAATGCTGTATTTGTATATATTTCTGGTAGTTTTTCTTTGCAATTTAATTAATTTAGTATATATTTAGTATTCAAAATGTTTGGTCTCATCTTTCAAAACATAAAAGTCTTCATAATTTCATATACTTACACACTGCTCTCTTTTTTAAGTTATGTTTATTTATTTATTTATTTATTTATCAGTACCAGGGATTGAACTCATGACTGTGTGCTTACAAGGAAGGTATTATGCCGCTGAGCTAAATCCCCAGCCCCTATGATTTCTTCCTTACATTTTTCTTTTGTACTGGGAATCAAACTCCAGACCTCACACTTGCCAGGCAGGCACTTGTTCCCCTGAGCTATATCCCTGGCCCTCTTATATTCATTTTTATTTATGTGTATAAGTTAGAAAATTTATGCTATTGGTTTTGGGTGTCAAACCCATCAACAGAATCTGACATTGCAAATAATATATTAATTCAGGAAATTTTAAAATTCTAAATAAATTAGGGATATATCATGTTCTTTATTACACAGAATAGAAAGCATTTATATCATGTAAAAACTACAGTGCTGCACAACAAACTATGAAAACCTGTTTTAGTTTCCTAATATTCAATGGATGACAGTGATACTGCCGCTGCATTTACTAAGACAGAGGTCGGTGGAAAGAGCGCTTACAGACGGTGGCTGATGACAGGCAGGGTTAGCACACTAGGAAACAGTTTCCCTGGTGCAATATGATTTTCAGGAATGGACTCGCCCAACATAAAACACTGTTGATGGCTATCACTGAGTTTACTGCTGCTTCATAATTATCCTATTGCTCAGGTTATTTTCAGTTTGGCTGTTTTGGGCAAGTAATTCAGTGCCCAGGATCACCTATCTTTTTTCTTCTTTACTACTCTTATTAGCATCTTTCACATGAAAAGAGAGCACATCCAATCTGCTGTCCATCATTCCAGTGGGAAGGATAGGTGAGAATTTGTTTTACAAAGGAAAAACCATTACCAAGATTTCATTCGTATGAATGCTTCTCATAAAATTACTACACTTATTAAGTAAGCAGTTACTCTTGTTACCTTGTTACCTCTTTCTTCTAATGTGCCTTTAGAGAATTTTGCTTTTTTATCATCAAATTCATTAATAGAAAACATTTATATTTTACTTTCCATTTTAATTTTTTTGAGGACTTGGTGATATCTTAATTTTATTCTTGATATTATATTTGGTTTTCATCATGCAGTAATGACCTTTTATTTTACAACTCATAATATATTAAGGTCATCTTAATATATGAAATAATTTCATGTATTCATAATGATATATGAAATAATTTTTCTTTTTTTGGTGTTGTGAGACTGAACCCAGGTCATGGAAAACAGTAAACATGGACTATATAATTCAACCCTTGTTAAACAACCTGCTGCATAAAAACTTTGCATAATATTGATCAATCTTCCCCAATTCTTTATTTTTCTCATAAACATTATTATTATATGTGTCTGACAGTTATAATGTAATAGCATGGTTCCTTTAGTACTTTAAAGTAATGGAAATTATTATACAGTATTTTTCACATTTAATTTTAAATTTTTATGTTTAGTATTCTTTCTCTGCACAGACTGAAGTCTCCTCTAGAGTTATCCTTTCTAGGATGCTTTGAACTGCAGAGCCAATGGCTTCTTAAGTTTCTTATTGTGAAAACAGTATTAACTAAAACAGTATTAACGGTATTAAAGTTTTCCTCTTCCTTTGCTTCTTATATTAGATTATTTTGTAGTGCCTTGCAGTTACTCTATACTTCTGTTCATTCCATTTTTTAGCATTATTTTTCCTTAGTTAACAAGGTCACGGTTATAATCTGCAGTAACTCTTGTAGGATTGATGATCCTCTTGTAGGATTCTAAGTATCACATTTTGTGTGTGAATACATGTGCATGTGTGTATGCAAGTGTATTTCCAGTATTATACAGAACACTTTTCATAACTCCTCTCCCTAGTGCAAATTCCCACATATTCATGAATGGTATTTACCATATCAACTACAACTCTTATTCAAATGACTGTTGATACTGTTAGATAAACTATACCAGGAGTGCATGTAGTTGAACAAGATTACCTTATTTATTCTCATATGTATCTGACAGTGACAACAAGAGAAATCTTTGAGAGTAAGGTGAGCTCTCTCAATCGCAGGTTGCCTGGTTTCCGCATCTGCCCATATTGGACTTTAACTGCTGTTCTGTGTTTCAGCCCTGCCTTGCTCTTAAGGTTCCCTCCAGTAAAGCTTTAACTCCCTCCTGTCAGGATTAGCCAGGAAACCTAAGGAGGCCTTTCTCTGCCTACAGACTCCTTTCCTCTGCCTGAAAGTCTATCAAACACATGCACCTGCTTGCTCATTCACTGGGATAATCTCGCTATATTTTTCTTATTTTCCATTTATACTTGCTTCCCTTCTTCATTCCTTCTTTCCATAGTCTCTCAGATATTCCCTCCCTCATTTTCTGTTATGCATGAACATTCTTATTAAAGCCCATTTTTCCCCTAGGAGGTCCCAAATTATTACTTCCTCTGTCAGTTTCTGAGTAATGAAATGCTTGGAGAATATTTCAAAGAAGACTTAAATTACACGTGAATTTATGGATTATTTTTCAGATATTGATATACTTGGTGGTTACTCTGTCCACAGAAACAGTGCAAATGCTCAATCCAGTGCCAAATTGGAATATGAAGTTTTGACTGCATTGTTTCATGCTGGAACCCCAAAAGCCTAAGACACATCACAAAGACTAAGCAACTTACTCAAAAGATCTGTGCATAATAGGTCTTTCACTCTCCAACCACAGTGATTTTCAGACTTCAACACAGTACACACACACACACACACACACACGTACACACACTAGATTCATCAGATAGCAAGGAAAATAGCTTCCCAATATTTGCAGCTCTCTAAAATCAATTCTGCTGACATTGCAATGGAAGAAATTTCAAAGAATTTTAACACATGATAGTGAAAATAATCAATTATACCAAAGATGATGCAAATAAGGAGCTGAATTAATCAAATACTTTATGATTTAATGAGATCAAATAAGATACAAAAGAGAACTCAGTGATTCCAAGAGGAAATCATGGTGTAATATATGATACACTGCTTCAGTAGAAAAAGAGAATTTGGGGGAAAAAAACTCCTAAGAATTCTTAGCCATCAATGCACAAATAGTCTTATTAGAAATTCAACTGAAATTCTCAACAAAATTTAAGATGAATCACAAGTAATAGTCTCAGAATTATAGGACAAATTGTATGCGCTGGATTAATGACACAGAGAATAAAAATGAGAAATGATGAGAAGTGGAATAGGCCAGAGTAGAACATGAAATTAACATTTCAGACATATGAAACTGTTACCTAATATGTATTTTAACAATAATTCAGAAAATCATATTGTATTTAGTTATAAAAATGGAAAGCCCACTTTACTGATGCAATATGAAAGAACACGAGAAAACTAACCAAAATACATTAAGTGAAAAATAAAATGATACCCTCAGAGTAAAGAATTGTATTCTAGCCCTGTGAAGCACACACAATTTAAGAAAGGGAGCTAGTAACACTAGACAGTAGAGACAAAAATAAATTCAATCTAGTAAAATTAGAGTAATAAAATGTTAAAATATTGCAATTAAATACTACAAATTTTCACATATTATGTATCATTTATCAAAAATTTAAAAAGATTGGCAAGTTATTCACTGCAAAGCAATGATAGAGGTGTTTTGTTTTGTTTTTGGTGCTAGGGATCAAACTCAAGACCTTGCATTTGCCAAGCAAGTATTTACTCTGCTGAGCTAAACCCCCAGCCCCTAAAAGTGTATTTTGATGTATATGCTATTATAGCAAGTTAATAGCTATCCATATGTGTCTATCAAATTACAATCTATCTGATAATTTTATATAAATATTGTCACTTCATCTATGTAACCTGTACTTTATTTAATCTTTGAATAATAATCCCAGTGTTATGGTTTAGATCTGGGGTGTCCTCTGGTCTCATGTGTTCACAGGTGGGGCTTTCAGTAGCTGAGGGAAACACAGAGATACTTGTAGCTAGGAGCCTGACCACTGGGCCCATGACCCTGGGGGTTGGTGAATATCCCTTCCTGGCTCCTCCCTCCTCCCTCTGCTTCCTGGTCTGCATGAGGAGAGGAACGTTTCCTCCATGATGCCTTCTGTTACCCTGTTTCTGCCTCACAGTCAGCCCACCAGAGACTGACACTGTGAAACAGAGGAAACTTTTCCTCCTTTGTGTTGTCAGCTGTTTTGTCCCAGTCATGAGGAAAGAAAGACCTGCATAGGAAGTAAGTACCAACTGTCTTCTGGCAAAGAAAAAGTAGAAAATTACTGAACTTACATTTGCAGAGGTGGATAACAGTCTCCTAGTTGTGCATGTGTTTTCTTCTCCTGATAGTGAAGATAACCTGAAGCAAGGACAAGCAGGAATCTAAGAATAGAAGATAAATATTTGCCCAGTTCAATGTTTGGTTCATTCTGTTTCATGAATAGGAAAGTAATTTCATAAAATCCATGCCCTAGAACACACAATACACACACACATCCTGCATACACACACACACTCACACACATTGTACACACACAAATACACAAGTGCACGTAGTTCACACCCTTGAAGATCATAGTGGTCATCATTATTTCAAAATGGTATGAACTGTAATTTTTGTATATTTTGCTGTTTTGTTCTCTGAGATTTCACCATGAAGAGTATCAGTGAAGTTACTCTACTCAGCTCTAGACTGAGAGAATCTTGAGCCGCACATTATTCTCTTCTTCTTTTTACTATCAATTTATCCCTTGACTCATGAGAATTTAAGATTCATTTCATTCATCATTGGCAATTACAAACTGAAAACCCAATACAGTTTTGTGTGTGTGTGTTTTCTTTCTCTTTTCAGTAGCTGAATGATATTCCTTTGTTACTGTCAAACATGTTATTGAAATTCATGTCAATAATAAGTCATTTCATGCCTTCAATGTAAGAAAAGGGGTAATTGTGGCTGTAACGCCTGGAAAAGCAGCATGATTGTTCTTTGCAGTGTTAGGATGTGTTTTCCATGTGATGATGGTAAACGCTGTTCTCTGTTGAGTAGTAGTGTCTTCCAGAGTCCATGTGCCATCACCATCATGGCCTGCATTGGTGGAACTCTGCATGCTGTTACAAACAGAATAAGCTTCATCACTCTATCCTTCTATGGACTCATATAGTCAGACACATTTACTCAGACTTTACTCATCACTCTGTGCCTGCTTCTTCTAATACACAAACTCCTTTTGTTCCAACACTAACGCTTTCTTGAATTATCTAACATACTAATAACCCTAGCATCTTATGCTCTCTTGCTGGCATTTTTGTGATGATACAATCCAGCAAAGAAAATCTTTTATATATGTAGTTCTCACTTAACTGGACTGACCATTTGTCAGTATATAATTCTTTTTATGTGTATGAGAAAAATTGCACCTGTGTGTAGGAGCATGGCATGATTGTCTTCCTATTCCACAGTACGGTGATTCTCAGGTTGAATCTCACTATTTGAGGAATGAAATGTGAAAGATACAATGAACAATGTGCTTGGATAAAATTTTATCATTCAAATGTATTTTCTACATTAAAATGCATTAAATGTAAAATGTCATTCTATTTGTTTGCATGGGGAATATGGTAAAATTGCTGAATTAATTACTGCAATTTTCTTCTTGAACATTTTAAAGTAAAGATCAGCACAATGGTAGATTAGATTGTTTTTAAAATCAGAAAGATTTCCTATAGTGTCTGGAGTCACATAGCACCCCATTGTGAACAGATCCTCTATCTTCTTTATCCAGCCGTGGGTTGTTGGGGTGCTGAGTACTTCCTGGATTTCACTATTATGAAAGGGGCTGCTTTAGACAATGGTGAGCATATGTCACTACAGTATAATGTCCTAAACTCTTCATCAGAGACACCTAGATGGGGAACAGCTGTGTCCTACAGAATTTCCAGTTTTTGTTGTCAGAAATCTCTCTGATTCTTACAGTGCTGTGGTAGTTTACACTCCAACAGTTGTAGGAAAGCTCACCACAGCCTTGCCAGGAGGCTTAAACTCCAAGAACTGCAAATTTGTATTGATTTTTTAAAAAGTGATGAATCCAGAAAGATTTCCATCATCTATATTATTTTCCATCATTCTTATGCCTCAGTGACCTGAGTGAGAAGATACAGGTCCGGCACGCCCAAGTCATTTTCCATAGAATCCTTTCTACCCCCTCCTGTTAGAAGCAAGGCATCCTTGGGGCTAGGAAGCAACGGAATCCCATCCTGGTGTTCACACACCACAGCTCAAATCCTCTCACTGCTGGTGTCCTTACTAGGACAAATGGGGCAGGGAGAATTTCTCCCTTTTTTATACTTTCATAGCACTGGCATAAAATAATTCTTTATTCCTTGATATAGCTAGATACTACTATTTATAGTCAATTAACAAAAAATATTCACAATACACACAGTACCATATAAAAGTGACTGTCCCCACCTGCTGGCGCCCGCACAGGGAAACCGACGTTTCTCTGAGATCACAAACCTTCATTTCTCTTTGCGGGGTGGATTCCCCCGCGGCGCACGCGCTCTGAGGAGAAACACTGCCCGGACGCAGAGGCGCCTTAGGCCGCCGCGTGACTGGCTTCCACCGACGCTGCGCTGGGGGGAGGCCCTCGGCCGCGTGTCTTCCAGGCCGCCGCCAGGCCCCGCCCCCTCCGCCGCGCCACGCCCACGCCCACGCCCTCCGCCGTGCCGGCGCCCCGCCTCCAGTCCGTGCCCCGGCCCGCCCTGGAGCTAGCGCTGCCGCGAGAGCCGCCACAGGAGTCGGGTGTCAGCGCCCTGGCTGGGCTCCGTGCCTTTCCCCTTCCCGGGCCCCTCGGCCGGCAGATCCCCACGCAGCCCCTGCTCGAACCCGCGGTGCCACTGCTGCTCCAGCTCTCCTGCTCTCCTCTCGGCCCTGAGCCCAAAGCTCCGCGCGTCCGTCTGCAAGTGCGGCACCGCGTCCGGACGCAGGCTTCCTCCCCGCGCTCCTGCAGCTCCGGCGGGCCCTGCAGACCCAGCCCGCCCCGCACGCCCCAGTGCGTCCGCGTTGCTGGCTCAGAGGACTTCAAAGTCAGTGCTTCCACCTCATATTTTGAATTAACTGAGACTGGAAATGTGGCATCTTTTCTTTTGTATCATATTACCAAAAATCACCGATTATTAAATGAACTACATGAAAAAGTGAAACTTTATTCTTTTTTTAATTTTGGGTATTGTATGACATTCATTTAATTTGAATGACCAATGAACTCTTTACCTTTTCCAAACTCTAAATTCAGTATTGAGTTGGAAATATTCTAAATACATCAAAAATGTTGTACGCATTTCTGGAATTTGATTTGCTATTATTTCTTTAGGAACCTATTTCTTTCTAGTGATTTCAATAAATTACTCCTTTAGGCATACAAAAATAAATAAATAAAAGTGACTACAAGGTGTTACTCCTGGTGAGAACAGAGCCCACATCTAACCTCCTGAGATTTCCTGGGAGCCAGACCTACACCCTGCTTGGCACTCTTTTATCTTGACTCTTCAATCTATGTTATTCTAGTAGATGCCACCCAAATTCATCATGCAGGCCCAAGCGCCAAGGTGAACAAAAAGGCATCTGCTATGCTTAGAGTTAAGCCTGCTTCCCGGACACCACACTTTTACCACAATGAAATATTTACTTCAAAGACCGCGTTAAGTGATACTATTGTCTCTGCTTTATTTTTAGCTCTTCTAAACTTCTACTCTGTGACCTATTGAGTTCCTTGTAGTAAACATCTTTAGAACACACCGTGTAAACCAAAACAATATTCTATTCAGTAAGATTCATGAATTTAAATGTCAACAAAACGATACAAATGCAGAACATCTACTACAAAATATCTCTGTGCTGTACACTGGGAATTTTACTTGATAGTGGAAAAAGTCTCCATTGTGATGTCATGTATTTACTGACTTCAAATACTAGAATTAATCGATGACCTTTGATATCTATTACAGTTACAACTCTCAATAATGATGTTAAAATGAACCTAATGAATGTATTTGTCTATATTTGCATATATCATGTAAGGTGGGAGGTAGCTCAACACAACTCTAATACAGAGTATGAGGTACTTTATGCACTAATATGTGTAAGTTTGCATTATTAAGAAAAATTCCAAAGATTTGAAAAGAGCAAGGTCCACAGTAGGAAAAACACATTTACATATCCAGAAATTACACAAACTTAGAAAATGTTGACCTCAAAATGATGGTGAGAAGCCACAGAAATCAATTTTACTGCAATCTGGGGGAACAGAACCCACATTTTTGGAAGCAATTTGCAAATTTCAATTACATTTGTATATTCACCTAATTCAAATAATATATAATTAAAGAGCATAAAACCATTAGGAAAAACTCAAAAAAGAAGATATTGAATAGTGTGTTATAAAAATTTATGTAGAATTTCTGTGAATATTTCTTATATTTAGTGGAAGACAACAGAAATGTACAGTTAAATGGGATTGTGTTCAGAAACTGATCACTTCTGCATATGACTTCAAGATATTTATTATTTCCGCAAATACTGTGGTTTTATTTTTATATCTAATTCTATATTGTTAATTGTGTTGTAAACTAATATAATCCGTATGAAAATCAACAGAGAGATTCCTCGTTAATCTAGTCATAGAAATTCTGTTTGATCCCACCATACCTCCACTGGGTACCTTCCAGAAAATGGCCAAGATATCAGCCATAAGAAAAGATAAATGTGAGACATTTGTAGCCAAGTGAATGCAACATAAGACCAGAATTTTATGTGAAATGAATCATACACAAAGTTAAATATCACATGATTTCTTTCATTTGAGAAACTCAAAGCATAGAAAATTTAAAGAACAACAACAAAAAAGACAAGTGATAGGAAATAGGAAGACAGACTTTGTGGAGATGGGAAAAGTATGGAGGGGAGAAGAAGGAAAAGGAAGTAAAGTGGATTAAGACCAAACAGGTTATGGACCAAATCCTCATGATGACTCAATTATGGATCATAAGCAAAGGTGGATTTTTTTTCAAATTGAGAACTAATATATAGTTAACTTAGCAAAACAATGTAGAATATCAGGGCCAGAACTTATTGAAAGAGGAAAGGACTTCTAAGGCTACCAGTTCTGTAAAACATGATTTTGTGTTAAGAATGCTGATTAATATGAGTACTGTGGGTTTACCTCTGAAATGTGCCTCAAATATCTCCTGTGTTTGTGGATGGGGCTTTTGCAATATGATTGAACCAGGGAGGTGCAGTTTCATAACTTAATCTGCTGTAAGGAGCCAAGTCCTTGTTCAAAGGAATAGGTCACTGTTGGCTTGATCTGAAAGGGTGGGTTTCTGTCCCTGGTTTCTCCACTCTCCACTCTCTGTTTCTGGGAGCAATGGGCTGAGCACCTTTCTCAACACATATTCTTCCATCATGCCATCGCTCTTCTGAAATCAGCCAACTGTGGACTGGACCATTCAAATTGTGAACCAAAACAAAATTCTCCTTTATATTGTGGGTGTTGGATATTTGTTCACAGCAATGGCAAAGTAATAAAGAGTATAAAGACCATTGTATTCTTATGTAATACTCATTTAGAAAATGAATATATTTTAATTTAGGAAAACATACAGATATCCTTTTGTATCTGTTAGAATTCTTAAGGTTAATAGAATTGCCTTAGGGCATTATACATTTTAAGTTCTGTAATGTCTGAAAGATACTACTGTGATTCCAGTAATCCTGAACCTTCCATAAAACTGACATTATATTAAACTAGTTTAAAAATTTTATGTGTGCAATAGACAAAATACATAGCATGGAGGCAGCTAGCCAGGCATGGTAGTGTAGTACTATTTTCCCAGCACTCTGGATGGCAGGGATAGGAAGATCACAAGATCTCGCCTAGCCTGAGTAATAGAAATTTAGAGATAGCCTGTCTCAAAATAAAAAGCAAAATGAAAACTCATAGTATTGCCTGTTATCAAGGCTCTGAGTTCAATCCCCAGACAAAATCATGTAATTTTATTCTGAACACAATGAAGGTGCTTAACATTTCTAAGCACACTTAAGGTAATTTACGAAGTTAAATCCACATGCCATAAAATACACAGTTTTCACTCCTGATGCAACACCAGATTCACCATGTAGTGCAAGAACCAATCTCTTCTAGTTCCAAACCATTTCCATCAGAACAAAATCTTACCAAGAGATTTCTCTCTTCTTCACTTCCTTCAGCCTCTGTGCTCCATCTCTGTGTGTTTTGAACCTAAATTCTGAGTATTTCATAGAAAGCATTCATATATAAGGTCACATTTGAATCCTTGAAGCTTTGAATTAAAAATATTTTTGATTCATACTTGATATAGTATATTATTAATAAATTTATTTTGCTTTGCTTAACATCAAATATACACTTTTAATTGCAGATGTGTGATATGGTACAGTAGGTCCCTGACTTGCAAATGACTTCCCTTTCAAGGAGGTTGTTCTTAGGTATGGTTTGTTTGTAATTCTTACAAAGTTTGTCTTATGTTTGACACAATATATGATAGAAAATATTAAAAACTAAAGCACAACAAGCTAACTTTACTGTTATACTTACCTGAAAATGCTAATCTGAACATGTGGGTTATACTTCCTCGATTTTTCATGTGTATGGATGTTGGCAATGCAATATCCCTTAGGTCAGGGGTCTGCCGTAGTTATAGACACAGCACTTCAAAGCACGTTCCTGGAACTTATTCATTTTTTCAGAACCATGTCCTCATGACAATTTATGAGCAACTCCTTATTTCTCCTTCGATTAGCACCCTCCATCTGACTTTCTAACTTCTAATGTATTAGATATTTCATATATTTGGAGTTGCCCAGAGTGTGTGTCCTTATGTATCTGGGAAATTACTTTTAGCATAATGTTCTGGAGATTCATCTATGTAACCATATATTGAAGGATTTGTATTTAAGGCTAATTGACATTACATTGCACATATAATCTGTATTTTATTTACCCATTATTCTATCAATGGATATTTAAGATTATTTTCACATCTGAGTCATTTTGAATTTTGGAACAATAATCATGAAGATTTTATTATATTATTAAGACTAATAAGAATTCTTTTAGGTTAAACACAGAAGTTGGGTTCTGGGCTATTCCTTCAGTTAACACCGGCACTCACAGTATATTCACACTGTCCCTGACAGTGGACAGCCTTCAGACCTTTCATTAAGCACTCAGGTGCTTCAGGGATAAGCAACCAGTCGCTTGATTTCTCAGTGATAGTCATCAAAGGCTAAAAAAACATCCATAAATTGTCTCCCAAAAGCATTGTTAAAAAATATATTGGGAAACCAGGGGAGAGTTTTAATTACAGGTGATGTAGACAGAAGGCTACAAGTATTGGCATGTATTACCAATAGCCACACAGATGCTCACAGCTTGCCAAGGCTTTGCCATCTAAGGTAGGTGACCTCGATGACCATTCGAGACTCAGGTTCTGTGTGTTTTCTCCTACCCCATAAGTTCCTGAGAAGCAGTGGTAACTGCTTTTGGCTTATATTAATTCTTAAATAGTTTCAAATGCTTCGAGAGTATAAGTATCTGCAACACACATTGTGTGTGCCTACACAACTCTTAAATTTCTACATTATGAATACACACATAGAGTCATATATTTTTGCACACTATCCTGTAGAAAGGAGGCCAAAAGGGATCTGAGAGCAAGTAGAAATGATAGGCCCTAGAGTTTTTCTCAAAGTCAGGAATTGAAACTTTGGGGACTCTGTATCCTGTTCTGACAGCCTTCAAATGTTTACTCTTAAGTGTTTTGTGAGGAATCATAGAGAAATAAATTCACACTGGTGATTAGGTAAATAAATAGGTAAACATGATTGATTTTGTATCTTAGTAGGAGTTTTCCTTCAAATCAAGAAGTAAAAAACATTAGTGGAGTTTTAAAGGATCCAAAATTATTGTAATTTTAAAATGTTTTGTCTTTTGCAAAGGGAACTGAATAAATTTAATGCTTACAAATTAAAATTTAAATATTCAATAAAGGAGATTATCTATGAAAAAGCCATTTACTTTTCTGTTGAAATCCAAAGGAGTTGAGAGGAAAGGTTTTTCATCTTTCTTTAGAAAAATAGGCAACTAGCTTTTAATTTTTTAACTCTTTCTGATTTTTCATGCCAAGCAACTACAGAAAGATTTTTCTCTTAGTGGTTTTAGTAAAGCTTCCTAATGTTGTCATTGCAAATTTTTTCATAGATCTAAATTGTGAGTGATGAGGGTACTGGGTAAGGCAGGACACCAGACAGCTCCAACAGAATAAACGACAAGGTGAAAGTAAGTGCAAGATGAAAGCAAGTGATGTGTACACAAGTTTCTCTCTAATTTTGTATAATTTTATTTATTTACAGCAAATTTACAGAATCTTATCACTACAATTTTAAATATAAAAGTGAGCCATTTCTATTTCTTTTCTTAGTTTAGGGAAAACTGTTGTAATTTTACAGTGATGAGATATTTATCTTAAATGCCATGTTTATATGATAGGCTTTGCAATCTCTGGGCCTTGAGAGGTAACTGGTACATTTCATTTACTATATGTGTATTTCTATGTGTTATGTTCTGTCATATTTATATCTAATGAATTTATTTTACAGAAAGATTTGAGATCATATCCAGGATTCAAATCTCAGAATTTGTGTATTTATTGTGTCTATATAATACTATGTGCCATAAGAAAAGTTTTATCTAATGTATACATGTATCAAATTAATATTACTGGAAACCCTATATCCTATAATGGTAATGATTATCATTATATCATATAATGATAATGACCTTCATTTTTATTATATCCTATAATGACATATATAATATATACACACCTATACCTATAATGATAATGACCTTCAGGGAAATGTAGAATTTAAGTAAATTTATTTTTGAGCACCTTACATTACAGATTTATTAAAACATCTATGAAAGAGAAGCTAAGCCACCCAGAGCAACAGGCTACTCTTCGTCCAGTTCTAATCACAGCTTAGTGGCAGATGTGATGAGATCAGGACAGGGATATATCACATGCATTTTTTCTGCTTCATCAATGCTTCATCTGCTTAACATTTTGTGACAAAGAAGGGAAGCCTATTTACAGAAGAATGTGCATGTGCATATGTAAAGAAAACCTCTTTGAGTTAGGGCAATCTTAGTACTTAAAAAACAAAAATAATACAAAGGGAAAATGTGTACATGAACATAGAGAACCACTTTCAGGTCACTGGAAGCTCTGAATCATTTAGTCAAACATCATCCTTCTGAGCAAACTTTTATAAGACTATTTTGCTTTTGAGTATGAGACTGACTAAGGGTAATTAAATTACCAGACCATAGAAACCTTTTAGACACTAATGTACGTTATAACATTGCTTATGTATAAAAATACACATATTGAGTGCTGAGAGCCTGGGGCTGAGTGCACCTCTAGTTTCTTCTTACTGATGGCTGAAAAGATTCTCTGACACCCTCAAGCGTCACAAGGGACACTTGTCATTATTTAGGAGACAGTGATCTTTGAGGATGTAGCTGTGAAATTCACCCCAGAAGAGTGGGATTTGCTTACTCCATTCAAAAGAAGCTCTATAGAGGTGTGATGTGGGAAACATATATGAATATTATTGTTACAGGAAGAATATGGAAAAACCTGAAAATAAGAGAACAAAAATTGCTCAAGAAATCTAAGATATGATAAAGAGAATTATTTGAGAATTGAAGAGCAACAGCATAAATGCAATGAAGATGTAGAGACCTGCAGTGATTTCCAGTCCTTTCAGAAGCATGAATCTGGAAGACTAGAGAGATAACCTGACAATATGGGCAGTGTGGGGAGGACAGCTCTGACCTTAGTGAACAAATTCACGCTGGGCAGAAAACATTTGTAGGTAAGAAAAATGTGATAGCCTACACAACACCTAAATTGTTCAAATCCACAAGAGCAATCACAGTTCGGGGAGCTCATATGTACAAAAACATATGACAATAGTTCTTTTTCTTGATACCATATTGAAAACTATTTTAGAAAATATGGTGGAGAGAAACACTATATAACTGAGAAATGTGCAAAAGCATTATATCATAGAAATTCCCTTAAAAAGCCATAAAAAATTTCACAATGGAAAGCAACTATATGAATGCAAGCAATGTAGGAAAGCATTTGATGCAGTAGCTGTCAAAGACATAAAAGGATTCACACTGGGGAGAAACCCTATATATGCAACAAATGTGGCAAAGCATTCATGAGAGCCTCAGATTGTAAAAAATATGATAGAACTCAGACTAGGGAGAAACCCTACATGAAAACAATGTGGAAAATCTTTCAGTCAAAAAAGTCACCTTATTATATATGAAAGAATTCACACTGGGGAGAATCACTATGCATGCACCAAATGTGGGAAAGCATTAATGAGAGCTTTTGATTGTAAAGTACATGAAAGAATTCACACTGGGGAGAAACCCTATGTATGCAACAAATGTGGGAAATCATTCAGTAGAGCCTCTGTTTGTAAAGTACATGACAGAATTCATTCTGGGGAGAAACCATATGTATGTACTCAGTGTGGAGAATCTTCTAGACACAGTGGTTTCTTCAGTAGACATAAAAGATTTCAACTGGACAGAAATCCTACATATGCAAACAATGTGGAAAAACTTTCAATCATAATTGTAATATTCTTGTACATGAATGAATTCACACTTGGAAATCTTTCAGTTGAAATGGTAACCTTATTCATGAAAGAACTCACACTGGGTAGAACTTCTATGGCTACAAATAATGTGGTAAAACATCTATGTAAGCCATTTTGCATGTCTTTCAGGTATAGTAGTAGTTTTGTGTGTATAAAAGAATTCAGTCTGTAGAAAAACCTTATCTATATGAAAAATGAGTAAGTGGATTTGTTGATAAATTCTCACATTATAAACATAAATGATCCCACACTGGGAAGAAATCCTATGAACATAAGCAATATAGGAAAACTTTCCACAAATAGAGAGATTGTCATTACATGAAAGAACTCCCTCTTTTTAGTAATTCTTTGCATTTAAAAAATGGTGGATAGTATTTAGTGCACAAAAATGCCATTGAATATAGGAATTATGCACAAAAGGAAGAAACCTTAGGTATGCAGGCAATGTGGAAAGGATTTGCTGCACTGTTTCCCTTTTGCAAACCTAAGATTCTTATCACACTCGGGAGTGACTGCATGTAAGAAATCATGAAACCAAAAAGTCGTATAAAACCACAGTACAAGGTGATCTACAATGATTGCTGTGTTGTTTCTTATTATCTTCAATAGAATTGTCTATATCATCAGGCATAAATGAATATAGAAGTTATTTTTATATATGATGGATATAACAGTTAATTATACTTTCAGTTATCTGAAGTCCCTTTGTGTGGTTTTAGGAAATGAGATAATAGTCATTTTGAAATACTTGGCAACAGACAATCTACATTTTAAAATCATCAAAATGACAGGAACAAACTAAAGAGTTATTTCACTGTGATATTCTAAGAATTTAATCAATTACTTTTATTTTTAGTGTATGTGTTTGTGCTTTGATGCATCCACTAAAATTGAGATTTTTAGGCTTATTATGCCATCTCATAGATTATGCATTTTTCATTAAAAGAATGCCATGGTCATTTATTTTGATATTAGTTTCTGTGCTGAATCTCCATGTATTCTAAACTCACATGTTGAACTGTATTTAAAATCCTTGAAGATGGTACAGCTTTATCAATCTCACACACACTGCACACAACAGCTGAGCAATAACATTTGCCTCTCTGTCTTAACCCCTAAACACCACCATCCACGTATCACTACTATTGAAGCCTTGAGGTCAGGACAACTCACCTGAAAACCAAAAAAAAAAAAAAAGTTCTAGCCCTCTACCAATACTAGAACCATGGTGCAGCTTTTATTCTGAAATGCCACCTTTTCCCCTCCATCTGCCTTTATTGAGCAACACAACTCAGTAAAACCAGTCCACACATTCTAGCTTTAGAATGTAGGCATTAAAGAAACTATAAACACATACATATGTTTCTTAAATCAATGCATTGCTTAAAGTCAGAGTGAAAATATGATCTAGTCAATATTCCTAAATTATTATGGTCAGGTAGAGAGTTTATATGTTTGACATGGGAGATTCAATATTAACTCTCAACTTTCCTTCATCTTCT
This sequence comes from Hydrochoerus hydrochaeris, assembly GCA_004027455.1. Classification (NCBI taxonomy): domain Eukaryota; kingdom Metazoa; phylum Chordata; class Mammalia; order Rodentia; family Hydrochaeridae; genus Hydrochoerus; species Hydrochoerus hydrochaeris. The sequence continues at coordinate 16,733 of PVLA01012916.1, read as the reverse complement.
CTTCTTTCTCTGGTGGCATGCATAGCAGTTTCTACCTTATATATATTGCATTTATGTGAAGCAGCTCTGAATGCAGGCTATAAGGACCATTGCAGCAGGTTTGTAGGATAAATTCAAATGTTGTTGCTAAACACATTCTTAAATAGAATGGCCCATTCATTTCTGTGGTTTAATGACAATGAATGCCAAATAAACAAAATGATGATTTGTCATCATTTCATTTCTAGAGAAATAAATGAGAATTCTATTAAATCATTTTTTACTGTAGAATTGAAATACAAATATTTATGCTCTGAGATACTATTTTCAGAAGATATATTCCAAGGTTTATGATTGAGAAATTCACATGTTTAAAATGTTTTCAAAAAAAGTTTTCCAAAAATGGCTGCTAGATACATGAATCATGTACTATAAACATTTATGTAAAAAGCATCAATAAATGCAACATGAAATGAACATAAGAAAACTTAAAATAAATGTATCAAAAGTTCAAGACAGGTATAGTAACCAATTTAATTGTTTTCCACAAAGAAATCAATTTTCCTTTGTTGAAGTTTCCATTAGTGACTGAAATCCAAGAATATTATCTACTATTGATTTTGATGAACTAATTTGGTCACCAAGTAGCAAATATCAAATAATTCCTTATTCTTGTATATGTTATTATATTACTTTTCAATGTTTGTCTTTAAATTTGTGACAATAAAAAAGGTTGTATTTGAGGCTCGTGATCATTGTTTGTGACATGTGAAATTGCATGGCTTGGGAAACACCTAGTCCATTGCAAATGCACACTTCTGAGTGTGTATACAAATAACTGGCACATAGACCAGCAAACTAAAGGTAAAATATACCTTATTTATAGGTAGAACCTACCAATAGGCTGCTATCCTGAATGTAATAAAAAGAGGAGAAAGAAGCTGATACAGATTCACAAAGCTCCACTCTGCTTGACTGGCTGGATCTTCTACTGTCATTGGTCATAACTATCAGGCTTTTGACTTCATTTCCATAAGATAAAATACTGTCCTTTGATGAGCTCCAGTGTGGTCTCACTGGCCTTCCTTTAAAATTGAGTGGAAGCATCGTTGACCCCATATGTCTTAAATTCTGCATGCCACTAAAACCCAGCATCAGGTCTGTGACACCGAGGTCTGTTGCCAGTGGAGCAACAACCAGGAACCCTTGCACTACATTTGCAGCTTCCACTGAAGGCCTGGATAGTTCAGCTCAGTGAGACAAGCCCCAATGAGCGAGTTTGCTGGGAGGCCCTCCTTGAACAGTCTCATGGACTCTCTGCTTATTAGTTTCCACATTTTTGTTAGTGTGTATTTGCTATACAGATTAATAAACATTGTCTGGATAGACTCAAACACATATTTAAAGTACTTTAATCATTCCCCTATTACTTGCTTTTTCACCCTCCCCTATTTCAGATTTTTGAGGGGACTTCCACATGTATAATGTGTTTTGATTGTATTCAACTCCCCATTACACATGCCTTCTTCCTCTTGTTCTCTTTCATTTATGTAATAAATCTCACTTTTAGTTTCTTGTTTTCATTTTTACATCCCACATAATAGAGAGAATGTGATATTTTTGTAACTCAGTCTTCTTTTGCTCAATATGAAAATCTCTAGTTGTATCATTTTTTCAGTAAATGATGAAATTCATTCTTTTTTGGGGTGTATCATACTTCAGGGTGTGTATGCAACCCACAATTTCTTTGTCTTCTCATCTGTTTATAGACACTTATAGCAGTTTCTTGGCTATAGTATTTTTTGCAGCTATAAACATGGCTGTGCAGGCATTCCTGTAGTATGTTAACTTAAACTTTCAAGGATATCCTAAGTAGTTATATAGCTGGATCTGAATAACAAAAACAGAGTTGAGTGTTTAGTGCAATGAAAATCATTTCTTTGTAGATTTTCAAAGCCAATTACTTAGGTAATTTACTTGGACCCAATTAGCCCTCCAATTCCTTAAGAAATGTACAACTTTAATGTAGAAAATACAAATAAAATAATATTATGTGTCTGATTTATCATATTTCTACAATGTCTATCATTTAACTCTTTGATACACTTTCAGTGTAGATATTTGCCAGTCTATTGTGTATTTTTGTTTCTCTAGCAAATTGGGTCTCAAAGGATCAATCATAACCTAATTGCTTATATGTATAAAACTATTATATTTTGGAATCAGCAGCTCTTCAAAATGATGTAATTCCTCAAAATATTCCAGAGAGACCATAAATAATGCAAAATAATGTCAGAAAACCTAAGTAATGAAACATTACATTGTGATTATTGCATTTACAGTTTTGTCTTAAGGTATCTTGTACTCTTTGTGTTTTTCTTTGTGATTACTTAAAACCAATGTGCGATGAGGTTAAAAAAAATTCAACACAGTTGAAGCAGTTAGAGCTTAGAGTGCATAAATGTTGTATTCACTTTTTCAGTTATCTTGATACTTTAGAGTGTCTACTAATTTCTGAATCTGTTAATTTTAGGTATTTATTAAATTAAAATATTAAAATGAATTTACCCTGGAGTTTATTTATCAAAATTTTAATTAATTATATTCAAAACTTAGACCTCATTTCCAAGTAAAAAGCTACAATTTTCATGATGTAAAATATATTAAAAGCACTTTGTATTTGGAGAGGGTAGTGAAACTGGACAATGACATATTAACTAGAAAGCACTAGTCTAGAGTTTAGATTTGGGGCCTAAATACATAAACTATGAAGGATGGTAGATGTAAATAATTTGTCCCAGGTCATCAGTATATGTACTAAACTGGTAGGACAGAAAGGATCTTACATTCACCAAGAAATGGAAGACTATTTTAAAGTACTGCAAAAAAAACTATTAAACTGCAACAGCTATCATTATGATGAGATTACACACAGGCCTCTTTAGAAGGAGCCTCAACCAAACAAAATAGACTATGAAGAGCTTAAGTTGAAGAATTTGATAGTAAGTATGGCATATTTTAATCACCTGGAATGAATGAACTAGATTGCTTTCCAAAGTTGTCTGAATGTCTAGCTAGTAACAAAATGTCTGCCTCTCTGAAAAGATATCATTTGCATAAATTATAAATTTAGGTTAGGCATTCAGTGACTGCTAGTTATACTACTTTATGAAACTTCATTAGGGAACTGTGAATAGAGATTAATCTCTCTGCTGCATGTTTCGTATCTGAGAATTAAGAGTTTAGCCACATTGGCAATATATAGCTTTGCTAGATTGAAAAAAGCCCATCTGTCTTTTCTGGTTAAGAGAAGAACTTTAAAAGCGAAACAAACAAAAATTTAAAAAAGCAAATGTTTAAAATCTGCCCTGTCTTGATTAGTGAGGACCCAGTTGGTATGTAAACTAGCCTTGATGTTTTCTTCTCTAATTTTACATTAAGCTATTTGTAGACAGGTGTGGTGACAAATATGCTTAATACCTATTTAATGTGTTTTTATCACTGCTCTGCATAATTAAAAGATGCCTGCCTGGCAAACACAAAATCATGAGTTTGATCCCTGGTAACAAAACAAAACAAAAAAATGCCCAGGCTACTTATATTATAGTTTTTGCAAATTATTCCATAAATAGAAATGATTACAGAAAAAATTGGAACTGCATATGTAAAGAAGTAAATAACGTTTAAAAAGTATCCTGAAAATATGGTAAAGAAATTTCCTATCCAAAATTTTATTTAGAATTTCTGTATAATCTATGCAAGAGTCAATTTTTAAAAATTCTTTCCAACCCTATAGCAAAATAGCCAAAGCAAACAGTATTTTAAAGCATACCAATACTTGTAGAAAAGTGTTCCATCTGATGATACAAATCTCAAATATTTTTGTCTTTTAAAATACAGAAATGAGATAGATTATAATTATGAAAATGTTAAAATACTAATTCATATCTTCATAAAACCCAACAGAATTGTGAGTTTGAGAATTTTTGCCTAGAAAAAAATCATCAGACAAAGCAGAAGGAAATGTCTTTGCATATCTTCACCACAGACCAGCCAAGAAGAATCACCTGTTGACCTCCAGCTGATTAGTGCCCAAGCAAAGATTCCCACCTGAAAGTTATTCACTAAATGGTTTTATTGTTTAAAAAAATGTTTTAAATATCATCCATGGCTAAAGGCGATCACTCGGCAGTGTCTGGATTCCTCCTCCCGGGGCTCACAGACGATCCGGAGCTCCAGGTCATGCTCTTCGGTGTATTCCTGGTTGTCACCTCTAATCTTGGACTGATTGTGCTAATCCAGGTCAGTCCTCAGCTGCACACACCCATGTACTTTTTCCTTAGTCATCTGGCTTTTATTGACTTTTGTTTTACCTCCTTTGTCACCCCAAACCCGCTGGTGAACTTCATGTGCGTAGTTAAAAGCATAGCTTTTTATTCATGTGCCGTTCAGGTGTGCTGCTTCATCACGTCTGCAGTGTGTGGACTGTACTGCTGTCCATCATGGCCTGCGACCGCTATGTCACCATCTGCAATCCACTACTTTATGTCATCCTCATGCATAGGAAACTGTGTTCAAATGGTTGACAGCACATACGTCTATGGGTTCTCTATGGGTCTACTCCAAGCAATGTCGACATTCCCGCTGTCTTGCTGTGGCTCCAACGTGGTCAACCACTTCTGCTGCGATGACATTCTCTTAGTTACTGTGGCTTGTTCTGACACAAAGGTCAAAGAATTATTGTTGCTAATCATTGCAGGGTCCAGTACTCTTTGCTCTCTAGTAACTGTGTGCATTTCTTATGCCTTCATCCTTTCTACCATCCTGAGGATTCACTCAGCTGAAGGAAGACAGAAAGCATTTTCTACCTGTGCTTCCCACTTGACCTCCATCCCTGTATTTTATGAGACAGTTATTTTTATGTACTTGCAGCCCAAGTCAAGTCATTCTCTGCATATGGATAAATTTGCCCCTGTATTTTATGTGGTAGTGATTCCCATGTTAAACCCCTTAATCTATAGCTTAAGGAATCAAGAAGTTAAAACTTCCCTGAAGAAAATTATCAAAAAGTTGTTTGTCCATCAAATAATGAAAGAGTCCCTAAGCAAAGATGAGCAGACTTAAGGCTTTGTCCTGTGTAGATTTGCAAGACTGGGAAATGTCAGAGCCACCTTCTCTACTCGGATGCTGATGCTCCCTTGGGCAGTGCTGTCTATACTGTTTAATTCTTAGAACTTTCCCTTGAAAGACATTTTGTGAATATTTAGCTGTTGAATTTTAAAAGAACGAACAAAGTGGAGATGAAGAGAGACAAATGGATCCAAATACTGCTTTACATAATATTTTCAATAATTTAAGAAAGGATATGGGAGAGTAAAGGCTGCATCTAAACTCTGGTTGATGTGAAATTAGTAATATTTTGAAATAAATGCATATGTTGTGTTTTATGTACCAAATTTTATGCATCAATTGTTTACATACCAACATTTAATGCAAGTGTGTGTTTTGTAAAACAAAACTGTACATTTTCTCACATCCCTACTCATTTTGAAATCCTCTTGACAAGTAGAGGACTTGCTGTTGGAGAGTGACCTGTCCTACATCCAGCCTGACCCTGCACCAACGGGGTAGGGAACAATCACTGCCTGTCCAACCTTGGCGTGTGGTCAGGAATTTGTCTCTTTGAACAGTTTGGATAGTAACTCTGCAGTGGGCAGCTGTTACATGTAAACTATTCCTGCCCCTCAGCTTCCTCCTCTGTAGCAGGCTGCAGTAATTCCTTTCTCCTGGCCCAATTTCGAGTGTTACAAAAGATTCTGAATTGCTCAGTTCTCAGCACACAGAGGGCACTTCACAAATGCAGGCAGTTTTACTTCATTGATCTTGCTATTGTATCAGGATTCCTGTTTCCAAGGTAGGCAATTGGGTAAGAGCGTTCTACCAAATAGCAACATGAGATCTTTCCCCTCGAAATACAATTGTGAAAATATGAAAATTAAAGTGTCATTTCAATGTTTTAAACAGTTTAATTTTATTAAATTCATGTATTGTAAATGAATTTTAAAATCATCTTTTTTAGGTATCTCTATCCTAACATCTCCAAATATACATATACTTCATGAAAAAGAAGTCATTTCTTTTTTATCACCCAAAGATTAGATTAATAGTTGTGAACTTATTCAGTTCCACACTTTTGAAAGTAAACATAACTTTCTGTTACTGAATGCATTTCCTGGGTCAAATACTAGGCCAGGTGTCTTAACCAGGTGGCCTCACTTAATTTTCAAATCACTCAGTTGAGAAGGGTATTGAAAGAATGAAACTATTCAAAGCTGTTCATGTGATTCACTAACACATTAGAATTAACAATTGGAAGAATTAAATATTTAAGTTCAATGTTGAAAAATCTTAAAGCTTAATTCATAAGTGACTATCTTCCACTGTGAGGTAGTTTCAAAATGTCCAGATTTTTTTTCCAATACCAAGTAGAGATTCACAAATGCCACCTCCACACCATATGTAAATTGAAATTATTCATAAGTTAAATAAATTATGAGGAATATGTAAATTGATTTTGGCACAAAATTTGAAACTCTCACCTTTATCCACTCTGAAAAATAGAAGAGTGAAAGGAAAAGTCAGCACACATATGTGGAGGACTGTGTGACTTTGTCATCTATTTTCCTATGATGCTACTTAAGATGTTCCAAACCTACACATTCTTATCAGTTCCTATAAGGTTTAAGGATATTTTACTTCTGCCCTTTGACTTCCCTGGGTCCCCTTTGCTTTTTCATAAGTTCCTTGACTTAGAACACATGAATAGACCTTCTCACAACTTGTAATGACAATCTTCTCATCTTTAAATTGAGAAGGTTAGGAGAAGTGATCTTTAGGGGTCCCACAACTTACATAATTACTGGTGTCATAAAATGTCACCAGCTGTGTCCCCTTAGTTAAATCATTCATAGACCAACTCCAGTTCCAACAAGTATGGAGGAAAAGCTTTGCCTGCTGTAGGTACATAATTACAGCTATTCTCCATAGATTGCAATATTACTTTGAAGGAGTTAACACATACAACATGTGTGCACTTCAGCAAACTAATGCTTCAGAAGTGTGTCTAAGGGAATATGAGAATTGCAGGCAAGCACACAAAACCTACAAGCCCATAAGAATATTTACATTTCAAATATATTCCTAGAAGTCTTATGCCTCTAAAACAAGTGACTTTTGAATTAAAGACTGTTTCAAATTGTCAAAATTATCAATTTCTTCAGCATAAAATGGGTTAAAGGCAAATTACTTATCTTCTTTGGATTCTATTTTCTACACTTATGCATGTTGTAGAGTGTGATTGAGAGAAGCACATGAATTGGTAAAAGTTTAGTATTTTGAATAAGAAGAAAACAACAAATAATAAATGTCAGCTATGTTTTTGTTTTGTTTTTATTCCTGACATTGCTGTAAGTGAGCTAGGTGATTTTCTTTAAATTAAAGTATAACATTTTTGACACCTTGCAGTGAAAAATCTATTCCTTTTAGGACCCTATGATTCACTCAGAAGCTGCAGCTAAAATGGAGAACATTTAATATAAAGTATAAAACTTTCAGTATCAATATTCAAAGTCATTTGTTTTAATTTTATTTAATCTACATACCTAATCAGTTTTGCATATAAGCAAAAAAAACCCATGCAATTGTAGCAATAAAATAAATATCATTTATAAGAAAGTATATCAGGTGATGCTTCATATCACTCATGATAATGCAGCTTTTACCTTCTCTGTTAGGTTGTCCTCATTCTGTCATGGCATTTGAACATGGTTATTATATAAAAGCTCACACTGTACCTAATGAAGTGGGTAAACACTTTGCTTAGTTTTTATTTAGTTGAACTTTACATATCACAAAACCAAGATTGAAAAACTCAAATTTGTGCAGCTTCATTCTGAAATCAGTCATGTTTTTCATAATCCTTGATCTTAATAAAACTGGTTGTTCCTTTTTTGCTTTTTATTGTCATCTGTTTTACATCCACAGATACAAACACTATTCAATACAGACACAGAAGCCTGAGAAACACAAATATTTATGTAAAAGCAATCAGACAAAATTTTGTGTTCTGACTGTGGGTCTGGTTTTGAGAGTTGAGTTCGGTCACCTCCAGAGTCATTTTAGAGCAGGCGTCCAGCAATGCATGTCTGCACAGGAGGCTTAATGTCTATTTGGTACTCTTGATCTCCAAGCTCAGGTCCCTGTGAAAACACACACTGAGCTTAAAACGTGATTATTGGTAGTAAGGGACTGAAAATATATGCAGGCATACAAACTCCAACACAGTTAGCATCTAAGCATCATTATGAAGAATGATTCTATGAGGCAGAGAGTTGTAGAGAATCACTCAAAATACCAGTGTTCCTGGGGATGGGAGTGGATGGGGTGAGGGGAGGAAGGGAGAAAAAGGCTCCCCATGCTATGGGGTAGGTACCAATTCCCCACAGCAAATGTGTTTGTTATGCATCACAAACATGTGCTAATGAAAAGGGCAATAATTAAAATAAAAAATACTGTGTTCAACTGAGTCATCAAGATGTTATGCACTGAGATTTCACTACCTATGAAAAAGTAACCTGCCTTGGATGTTTCTATTTGTCACCATTGCAGTATGTGACACCACCATGTGCCTCTGTACCTATAAACATAGAGAATAGAGTGTCTGACCATCCTGTTAGTCCTGCTTTAAAAACCAGAGATTCTGTTCAATGCCCAAGTTCTAAATGTGTATCATGCCAACAAACAGGAAATAATCAGCTTGTATTGAAACCCTAAGCTATTCTTTATACTGGTGTTAGCTAACATAATTGTATAAAATAGAAGCATGGTAGGATAATAGTAAAGTACTAGCTTAACTTTTCTTCTGATATTCTGTAATAATAAAAATAAATAATAAAAGTAGATTAAGTTGCTATTTTTTAACTGTAAGTCACAGTATGCAAGGGTGTGTGAATGAAGAGCAGGGACTGACAAATGATATAATACCGTGAGGTTACACCTATTGGAACAAATAATCACGTGCATTCACCCTGTGCATTAACCCTGTACATTTTTACATGATTTATTATAAGCCATGTACTTCTAATTGTATGTAAAGATCTGATATTGAAATAATTATCACTTTACATATATTACATAAATACATATGTACATAAACACAGGTACAAAACAAATTAATTTTTCTAATACTCTATTTTTTTGAGACAGGGTCTCGCTTTGTATGGCAGGCTGACCTTGAACTCATTGTGTAGCTCAGGCTGGCCTCGGACTCTTGGTGATCTTCCTACCTCAGCCCGCCTACTGCTGGGGTTATAGGCATGCATCACCATGCCCAGTTCTCATACCCTAATTCTTAAAGGCATTACTGCTTGAGAATTAAAGACCAGTGCTATATTAATATTCTCTGAATATTAAGACAAGCTTGAAAAATTATGCTGGGGGATTAAAGGAGTTGTTTAGCTATCTGTATTCCTGAATGACCTATACTTTCAATATATGTATAATGTATTTCCTTGAAGGCAAATATGGGTTCTACTCTTGAGAACACCATAATAAATGATAAGGTTGCAGTCATTTCAATCTAACAGTCAAGCTTTATGAAATAATAAAAATAATGTCTAAATCCTGAATAGAGATATCTTGGGTAAAGTTCATGTATTCTTTAAGCCTCGATTTCTCTAATTTTAAAGATTAATTAAAATTATATTTCTGCAATGTTTTTGTGAATGCTAAATATATAATTAATAAATTACTGAACTATATATATATACATAGATATTGTCATACAGATATCTATATTATATCTATATTATATAGTTCAGTATTCTGGTAAGTATAAATACTAAAAGATTCTTGTTTTAAGAAAGATAAATTAAATATCACAAGTAAAAGTAAGTTTCTTCCAAAACTGTAATTATAAAGAGTTTTTCCAAGAGTTTCAGACTCTTTCTTGGTAGATCTAGAACTCTTACCAAATGTTTCCTCTGGCCACTATGTCACCTTTAATGAACACAATTGCTGAACTTCTGATTTGCCCATCTCTCCCTATCTGGAATATGTGTCTACATACATGTGTGTGAGTCGCCACCCTAAGAGGTCTACATCAGGTTACTCTGAGCTCGCTTCTGCCACTGTATCTAGGATACCTGATTACTTTGCCTCTCCCTGTCTTTCATGTGCATCTCTAAATAAAAAGTAGTGATGGTTTTGTTTTTTACTATCACTTTACAGGATTGGAAAATGTTGATTTTGTAGCATATTAAAAACTGTTGTTTCATTTTCTATTGCTTTCCTAAATCAATGACAAAACAGAAAATCTTTATTACTAATGGTGAACTTCAGTTTCCCCTTAATCTTTATTGCAAAAAGCTACGATATATGTGCTACATGTGTCCAGTAAAGTACAACTGCATAAATTCTTGAAAATGCTGTTTTACCATCTAAATTCTCATAAACTTTTGTTCTCTCCAATCCACCTTTTCACCCTTCCCTGAGGCTGAACTTGGCTTAGTTAATTGACTGTGTTACTACTGATAAATATAAAGATCTCCCTTCTTAGCTGAATCTTATCCAAAATTGGACAATGCTATGCATGATCTCCCTCATTCTGACACCACCACATTTTCTGTTTTACTCCTATCTCTCTGATTTCAGAGTCAGGTTCACTTTTCTCTTTAGTTTATTAGTTCTTTCAGTTTCTCAATGTTTATAACATATTATTATAACCAAAACTTCAATTATTAATATATCTTGAATTTCTCTTTCTTAGACATCAGCTTTCACTGAAAATTTCTACATTCAAGTATTTCATGATAAGTATAAGTAACATGATTCAGTTGTAACTCAAATTCTAAATTCCCAACAGCAGTATGTTGACCTCAGCTCTAGCTCTTGTCCTGTGTGTTCCACCTTGCTGAGTGTTCCTCCTCTCTATTTCACTACGTATTCTTAATATGAGCATCCATCCTTCACCTCTTGGTCTTTCTTTCTTTCAAAACTTTATGTCTAATTTGTCCCTTAGCTGCTTACTGTGGCATGCTTTTTTTGTTGTTGTTTCTTTTTTTTTTTTTGCACATTGAGGTAGCTTCAAAAGCACCAAGTTTTAAAAAGAGTGATTTCTCTTGTACCATTTGGTCCTTTCCACAGTAGCCTCTGGAATTCTCCATGACGCGACCTAGGCTTTCCTTCCTAACCCTGGTTCTTCTCTCTTCAACAGACTTCTGCTACAGACTGTCACTTCTTTTCCGTTACTGTCCCTTACATACTGCTCTGAGGTTGGTGATTTTTCTCTCTACTACATGCTGCCCTCACCTTACACCTTTTTACCAACTCAGGCTTGGAAAATCTAAGTAAGTATGACTGGGGAGCGAAGGTTTCCCTGAAATCTGTCTTGTGCTTGGGTTTCCCTTTTATGTTCTCAGCATGCTACATGTCTCTTTGCAAGGACTTATCACATTTTATGATTATATATGCCTTTGTTGGATTATATATTTTAAATGTGGCTTCTTAGCAAATGGTAAGTCCTAGGAGGATATGACCATGTCTACTTTGTTTATGATTCCTTACAACAGTTGTGCACTATCAAAATATTAAATAAAGATATTTTAATTATCTTTCAGTCTAACACCTTCTTATTCTGTTTAAAATACAAGCACTCACAAACACTACCTGTACTAGCTGGGACTAATAGTATGTTTAAACCCTTAGAACTTTTTAATATCTTCAAACTCATTAACTGCATCACATTCACTGATCTTTTGGAAAGCATCTAGTTCCACACAGCCACTGAAATACATGGAGAAACTGAGACTCACACCATAGACCTCTCAAGCTCAGCTCTGGATGAATAAAAGAGCATCGCATTCCTCCCAGCAGTAATATTAACAGACACATTTCAAGCCAAGCAGAAGCCTTTATTTTAGCATAATTAATCCTAATTACACTCCTACAAAGTAAGTGCCATTATTATGCATATTTTCCAAAGCTGGAGACTGAAGTTTAGTAGTTCACATACCTTGTGAAGGCCTCGCACCAAAAAACAAGCCACTCCACAGCGTAAGTGTTGATTTACACCTCTCCTCCGTTCTCAGAGCAGGAGACTGCTGACTCCAGGGGACCATGTCTCCCAGGGGGCTTGGCAGCTGGGTTCAGGTGGATGCAGCCTGCGGGAATCCTGCCAGAAACACACAGCAGTCACTAAAATCCATCTCATCTTTCCCTGATTAACTGAGTGCTTTGATCATTTCCTAGGAACCATATCACTTTTTAAAAATTTTACATGCATAACTTAGTATTGTGTGTGATCTCTGATGAGATGTGTGTTTTGAATTAATACATACACCAATGTTATTCAAATAATGGCCCTTGATAACACTGTGCTGCTCTCCCAGGCTTGGGTTTGAGTGACCTTTAAATTATTCTGCCACTTAAAAAAGTAAAAGAAAGAATAAAAGTAAAAGGACAAAGAAGAATCTGGTTTGTCAAAATATTTAAAGCACCAGAAGTAGGTGAACAAGGGTATCCAAGTCTCTATGCTGAGAGAGAACATAACCAAAGGAGGGAGATGAAGCCAGCAGCATTAGAATACAGTGGGACAGATGTCAGAGCAATGGAATAGAGCAAGAACTCATGCTGAGAGAAGCTAAGTAGCTTCTTTTTCTACCAGGGATCAAGTGCCTGGAAGAGTAAGAGTGTATGGTATAAGTTTTTCCAAACAGTTAAATTTGAAGAAGGAGAAAGTGCTACATGTTGAGAGGCATTCAGTGACTTAGTAAGGGCAAAGATCAGGAACGAAGCTACAATTAATGAAGCAGAGAAGGTTTTTTAACAGACACCCTGGGACACAGCAAGGATAAAATTGTAAAGAAAGAACCATGGTTACATAGGGCTTATAACCCCCGCTCATGAGTTTATTCTAATTTCTATAGTAGGACAAAAGCAAAAAACATATAGATAGATATAGATATACATATACATATAGATAAACATATAGGGCTTCTATATATGTAATCAAAAGTAGAATTTTCAAAATGATTTTTAATAAAACAGACACTTAACTTCATGCAATACTGTAGTCTGAATTTGAATGACTAATATGTATAAAAAAGAATAAAATTCCAAAAGAAACTAAAGCACTGCATATTATATTTGAGTGGACAAATACAAAAATTTATATTTTTAGTTTGCTATTTGTTACAATGTGTGGGCTCATAATTAGAAGAACAAGTAGCTTTTTAGAGAGAAAGTAGAAGTTGCCTTGTTTAGAAGTATCAAATAATTGAATGATAAAAGTGAAGGTGTGTGTGTGTGTGTGTGTGTGTGTTAAAGGACAAATTAATTCAGTGATACTTATTGAAGCACAGTAGGGAAAACTATTCCAGAGCATTGGGATAGGGACCATGGCAGAGGCTGGTCACAGTGGGGGACAGAGATTGGGCCCAACTCTGATAAAAGCCAGGAGAAGTAGAAATGCACAGCCCGAGTGCAGTGGAGGTCAGTGATGGAAAATGACTGGGAGGAAGCATCAGGGATATAACCAGTCTTTGCGGGATCACTCTGAAAACAGGTCAGTGTGTTCAGACATCTTCATCATCATCACCACCATCACCATCACCACCATCACCATCATCATCATCACCATTGTCATCGACATCATCGTCCTCCCCAATATTCATCCTATTACTACTAACAACAAAAGCACACAAGATTTTTTATTATTTTTGACAGGGAAACTCTCATGTACACCTTATTATCTTGAAGTAATTTTGAACATTTGTATTTTATACCATATATGTGTGTATTTAAAGAAATAACAAGAAGACATGTGTAAGTATGCATCATACAGTACAGTGCAACTCTGCATGCTGGCAAATACATTCATCAAATTTGGTCTTTTTTTTTATCGGTACCAGGGATTGAACTCATGACTGCACGCTTGCAAGGCAGGTGCTTATGCTGCAGAGCTAAATCCCCAGCCCTTACATTGATCAACTTTAACTTGAATAATTATTTCAATTATCTGAGGCATTCTCTTATCTTACTATGAGCTCATTTAATGTACAATTTGGTGTCTTTTGTATAAGCTAATTTTCATTATGATGTACATTATCAATTTTGTCACCTTCCTGGGGACATAAACATCGATAAATGCTTGACACTTATTGTTAGTATTACTGTTCTATTCATAATCTTTATAGCATAACTGATTTGCAATTTGTAAGGGCTTTTAATATCTATTATTGATCCACTCTTCAAAATACTCCTTCTCTGTAAGCAATGTTTTAATTTCCTAATTAAGACTCAGAGTCTGGAGTTTCCCAGGAGTGCAGTGGTAAATAGGAGAGCATGAATACAAACGGACATCTCACTCCAAATCCCCTTCTCTGCCCTTGTCTCTCAGAAGATGTTGCAAGGTAGAGGAAATACTTCTCCCCCGGGAATCAAAATTATTCTAACACTCAAATTAAACCTTGTTCATTAACCTAAATGGAAAAGTAAAACTTTGTGTTTGTTGACACTGGAATCCAATTCTGGTAATATGTTCCTTTGAAAAAGCCAGGGAGCCATGCATTTTAACAAGTCCCACAGCAGCTGATTAGCAAGTAAATCCACTTCCCACCCCTGATTGTGGGGAATTCTCATAGTGAAATAGAGTTTCATAATAACACCCAGAGAGACAGTTTATCATTCAGCACCTGAGCAAACTGTGGCTGCAGTTTATCTTTCCTTAATGATCTGTAATTATTTAATTAAAGCAACAGATTAAGAATGGAGGGCATAGAAAATAGCACTTTTAACTTTCTCAGTTGCTCTGAATTTTTTGAGGTCTGAAAAGAAATGGAATTGCTGAGCCAATGCTCTTACTGTTTTAGGGTAGGAACAGGCAGCAGGGGTTTGTGAGCACGGAATGTCTGTAGTGAGACACTGCACCCCAGGCTGCAGCAAACATCACAGGAACATGGCCACTGATTAGAACTGTTAGGCTCTGTGAGAGATCACAATCTTTATCATAGTTACAGTTTTTGACCATGTATTCTGGCTGGAATGTCCTACCAGAATCCATTAAAGCAGAGTGAGGGATGTTTCATTCTGTTTTGAAAAAAAAAAGTCCCACCACATGGAGATAGGGAAGGAACATGGGATGTGTGGGAATTCACCACACCCTGACAATACAGCACGGCATCTGTCACAGGACTACACTACACCCTGTATGCATAGGATGGCAAGGGTCACTTCTGTGCAGTTTGGACATGGACAACAGTTTGTGACCTGCAATAACTAACCAGACTATTGGTTTGCACTTACTTTGGTATCATCCATAATGAGCAGAATTATGATGTTTATGACTACAATTTTAACATTTTCAAGGGATAAGACTGGCCACAAAAATCTCACTATAAGGGCCAGAGATTTAGTTCAGTAGACACAAATGCTTGCCTGGCATTTGTTCGATCCCTGGTACCTTCAAAAAAAACCTCACTGCCTAACAAATATTATATTTAAAAGTATTAAAAATAAATCATTCTTTATGTGTCAGTGCATTTTTAACTGGAACATGTGCAAAAGATTATGCATAGCCATACACTCCTGTTTAACTAAACAATAAAGACTAAAATATGATACATTAAAAACTATGTAAAATGAGGAAAAGCCTCATATTAAATGAGTTTAAAATTAAAATAAAAAGAAATATGCACAATAAATGGCTAAGAAATGAAAAAGAAGTATGTGTGCATGTGTGTGTGTGTGTGTGTGTGCATGTGTGTACACTGTATTCTGGCTCTAACTCACAAAACTGGTGTGACATTGGGAACCAATTTGTCCCTGTATTAAGCTTTATACTTTTCATTAGCAAAAAGAGGAGAAAAGAGGAAGTTATTTATTGTAATTATTAAAACCTAAAATTAAGAGATTTTATAATCCATGAAAACACCTTTGAATAATGTCTTTGTAAGTATAAAAATATTACCAGGCATTCACACTACCAACTATGATTCTATTTTCTTTTATATTTTTATTAATTTGTTATTTTAAAGAGAAGAAATTAGTCAGAAAAGAAAAACGAAAAGCAAAAGAGATAAACAACAAATAAAGCCCCAGAAATAAAAATATAGCCTTCCAAAACAGAATGAAAGAAGTCTAACAATGGTTGTTATATTACATATTGTTATGTAATATAAAAATCTTAAGAAAATAAAATATAAAAACAGAAAAAAGGTAGAACAATACAGAATTCAAAAACAAATTAACATCATAAAATCACTGGTTGATACATTACACATTGTCATCTTGAAAATAGTTGTCAAAGTCACAGAATTAAAGCACAAAAAGTGGCTAGACACTCAAACATTGACAGTGCAAAAGCTTCTGTTCAATGATCCAATAGAAATTTAGTAATATGATCATATTTCTTATACACTACACATACCATTATACCCTTTAGAGCACTTTCCTTCCCTTTCACTTTTACACTGTCTATTATACATTGTGGATCCCATTACTCTGTTTTTATTATTTTTTACATGAGAGAGACAATGTGATATTTACTAATGTGAGTCTTGTTTATTTTACTTATGAAGATATTCTCAAGTTGCCTCCATTTACCTCTTAAGGTCTCAAGATCATCCTTTCTTTAAATTTTTTTTATTTAAAGAGAAAAAAACAGAAAAAAGGTAGAAATATTACAGAATTTCAAAAAA